>JAHHFK020003381.1:0-129716 GCA_024533555.2 Aedes koreicus
ATTCACCACCTGGTGAATAGAGTTTTGTAATGCTTGTTGCATATCAAGCGTAATGTTTAGCAAAGTTACTTATTTCATTTAATTTGTCGAGAGGGCATGGAATTAAGTACGAACCAATGTTGAAAATATTCATTTTTACGAATGAAAGAGCTAATGCTATTTTGTAGGAGGCCTTTGGTGAGATCTATCTGACTATATATATATATATTACAAAATCAAATTTTGAAGTAATACCAAATAGATGCTTGATTATGAAATTTTACAGTCCATTTCATTAATATAACACATTTCATATCCAACAATTTTCAAACTGTTTAAAGATTATTCAGTTGCAATATTATGAAAGTACTAGAAATCAAGCACAATTAGTTTTTCCCTAGAACTGCTGCTGCAGTTTTTTGAAACATTGATACAATTTTGTTTCATCGTCAAGAAACTGTGTTACAAAATTTGTTATCGTACCATAGTTTGATGCATTCTTGTTGCCTCTAGAGGATTCATTACTTTAAATTATATACCAAGGGTTGCAACGTTATAGATCATGGATGTTGTTTGAATAATAGAATTCTCAACGAAAATTTTTCTTGAGGTAGCAAAAGTGCAACAAACTATGATATGATGACAATTAAATATCAATATGATAAAAAAAAACTTTGTTTTGTTACGATGGAAGATAATTGTATCAATATTTCAGAAAATTGTACCAACAGTTCTAGATATTAATTCTTAACTTGTATTTTATTTCTGGTACTTTCAGAAAACTGTGACAAAATGATGCTAAATATGTTCGTCAATCGTTGCATAAGACATGTGTTAATTTTTCTTCATATAATCTCCTTCATTAAAATTATATCAAAACCATTTGTTTTATCCATAATTTTCTATTTTCCTTTCTTGTAAAGAACGCTTGAGGATCTGCAGAGCTAAGCTCCAGGTGGAACGTAAAAAGTGCAAATCTATTTTCCATCCGTAAAAAAACGAAGGCATGAATACACGATTTCGAGGGATTCCGTATTAAATAAAAAAATATTTTATTTTTCGGCATAACAGCCTGTAACAATTAATTTTTATAATCAAAAAACAACATAAAAATCTAGAGAATGGGCGTAAAGTTCTAAAGTAATTAGGACCAAAAAATGCAAATATTTTCTCATCCCTCATCCCTTATACCTTATTAAAACACATTTTTATGGTGCAATGCATAACCCCTTTAATTTTTTTCAATAAAAGTTAACTGTTCTGAAAAAAATTGTTTATCACTCACTAATCCATTCTCATTCTTATTATTCATTTCATTTCCAGCTATGGCCTACTGGGAGCCTCCGGCTGCGGTAAAACCACACTGCTGTCCTGTATCGTTGGCCGAAGGCGATTGAATTCTGGTGAAATTTGGGTCCTCGGAGGTCGCCCAGGATCGCGTGGCTCCGGAGTGCCAGGACCACGCATCGGATACATGCCCCAGGAGCTGGCTCTCTACGGAGAGTTCACCATCCGGGAAACGCTTATCTACTTCGGTTGGATCAATGGGATGACCAACGAACAGGTTGATGAGAAAACGGATTTTCTGCTTAAGCTGCTTCAGCTACCGAATGCGTCCAGATTCGTAAAGAATCTTTCCGGAGGCCAGATGCGGCGCATGAGTCTAGCGGCTGCTTTGCTGCATTCACCGGAGCTATTGATTCTGGATGAACCAACCGTTGGAGTGGACCCAGTTCTACGCCAAAGTATTTGGGATCACATGGTGGAGATCGTCAAAAACGGCAACACTACAGTCATCATTACAACGCACTACATCGAAGAAACTCGTCAAGCTCATGTTATCGGGTTGATGAGAGGTGGAAAGTTCCTTGCCGAGGAATCACCCGCCGAATTGTTGGCTCAGTATCATGCTGAATCATTGGAGGATGTCTTCCTGAAGCTGTCAGTTATGCAAAACATGGGCAAACGACGCCGGTCGTCAATCGCTCAAGAAGTCGTGGAGAACATTCGTGTGCCGGCCATATCCAATCCGGCACTGGATTTGTCCCCGGAAGAAGACCATGGTGAAATCTCCGGCGAGTTTGGCGATAACATTTCAATGTCCTCGCGTGGTCCTGATTCGATCACACCGGAAATTCAAGCTCCTCCCCTTCCACCGGAAGAAGAAACCAAAGTTCCCTTCATCGAGTACTTTAAGTTCGTCAAACCGATCCACATGCAGGCACTGATTTGGAAAAACTTCTTATGGATGTGGAGAAATGTTGGGTAAGTAGAGAACGATTTGAGTGATTGATAAAGATCAAGTTAACACTTTGCTTACGATTTTAGCGTGATGGCGTTTATCATCGGACTACCGGTGGCACAGATCATCCTCTTCTGTTGGGCTATTGGACACGACCCTGTAGGTTTGCGAGTGGCTGTTACGAATTATGAACTGCAGCAGGCTAACCTTTCGATTGCTGAATGCCCATCGTATCCCGGATGCAACTATTCTCTGCTGAGTTGTCGATACTTGGAAAATTTGAAAAATAGGAGTGTCGTTGTGGTTTGTTGAATTTTTGTTTTTTAAGAGAGTACTGAAGAAATTTAAAATCAACAATATGTTTGCAGCAACTGTACGAATCCGAAGAGGAGGCTCTTAATGAGGTTAGTCGAGGAAAGGCATGGGCTTCAATGGTATTCTCACACAACTACTCGGAAGCGCTGATTGAACGGTCAGAAAACATTCGTAGCGTTGAGGAGTGGACTCTGGATGCGGCAAGCGTTGCTGTTAACATGGACATGTCAAGTTAGTTATCTTCTAAATCTGCGATAGCAAAACATTAAAGTTAACACTGACGTTATTCTAACAGACCAACAGATCGGGAACTTGTTGTACAGGGATATTCAGTATGCGTACTTTTCCTTTATCGAAAGCATCCTCTCGGATTGTGACGTGAATCCCTCAAATGGAAGATTGCCAATACAGTGGAACATGCCCATCTACGGAGATAGAACGCCTAACTTTACGGATTTTGCTGCACCTGGAGTTATTTTGACGTGAGTTATCATCGAATTGTTGTCATACATGAGTCAGATATAACAAAACCTAATTTTTTTTTAGAATCATATTCTTCCTGTCGGTGGCATTGACCTCCGGAGCGATGTTGATCGAACGGAATGAGGGAATCCTGGAGCGTTGTCTGGTGTCCGGAATAACTGGGGTGGAGATTCTATTTTCGCATGTTACCACGCAGTTCCTGGTGATGTGCGGTCAGACCGCACTGGTGATCCTCTTCAGTTTCTACGTGTTCGATCTGACAATCCACGGGGAAATCTTCTGGGTCGTCATGCTGACGATACTGACGGGGCTGTGCGGAATGTGTTTCGGTAGGTATTCTATTGACCTTGGGATAGAGAAAATGGATGGAATACGCGAACTCTTGATGCCATGCTTACCTAAGAGACTAAGCACACTTTTGACACCCAAGCTCTGATGATCAAACAAAACCAGGCATCATTTTTTGTAGAAAACTATTTTGCAAATTTTCCTTAACGGTTTCAGTAACATTTGACTTTAACTTCAAAAGAGAACGAGTTGCGTTCTCTCAATTGAGACCGTCATGATAGATTTGCGCAAACAAGTTTTGCCTACTTCCCAATTCCTCTCCAGTTTCGTCAAATATATGTTGTTTGTCGATATTGAATTCAACAGAAACGCGCATTTTTTGTTTTGGACAATGAGGATATGGTAACTCCTCTTAAAATCATGAATTGGCTTTGTCATTGTTGGCATTTGCATATATTCAACTATCTTATGACGCCCTTGCTGCTGAACGTTACTCCAGCAGAAATAACAATCAATCAATCATTTTGTAATCACATCAAAAGTCAAATAACTGAGACAAATAAGTGAAAAAGATATGAAGAAACGGAACAGATTATGTCAGTCTTTTAATTTCAATCGCATTAGATGCATTGACATAAACTGTTGTTGGTTTCTATTAAAAACAAAGTCAAAGGACATTAAACATAGTAAATTCTTCCCTTTGCAATGTTTTTGAGTTAACGCTCTTACCATGATTTGATTTGGTTATAATTTGATACACGATTAGTTAAATTTCATGATCCATGAGAATACAATCCATTTCCCTATTACGAGACGAAATTAACATTCGTAAACTTTTATCTCAAACTCAACACTGAAAATAGAATTAAGTTCTTAAAGGCTTACTGAAAGTAAATTGTTACGCAGAAAAAGACCTGTAATTCGTGATTCAATAAGTTCAAAAAGTCCATTAATGGCTGCTTTAAAGTACTTTTATTAAAACTTCAAAGTTAGAGCATTAGACGGTTACATTTCTCCAGTTCGAACGAAATATCGAACTTTCCTCATGATGGAGCCCATCAGTGTCCGTGCAGTGGAAACGGACGTAGAATCAGCGCATTTATTCCATTTTGCTCGCTTTTGCTGGATGTCCTTGACTGTCCCGCCGCTTCGTCGAAGTCGCGGCTTCGAAATTGCCCAGTATTTTTCGACTGGTCGATGGCCCGGAATGGCAATTCGGAAGATTCATTAGCTTGGGGACAAAATCGATCTTGTTGGCAGCATACCACTTCAAAATCACCTTGAAGTTGTGGCAGCTGGCCAAATCGGGCCAAAAGATGACTTTGCCCCTATGCTTGCGGATGAACGGTTTTTCAGGCATTCTTTGTTGTAAACTTGGGAGGTCATCGTTGAGGATGTGACGAATGGTTCCGTTTTCAGGCCACAACTGCAAATCGCTTGCCAAATCATGGCCTTCTTCGCAAACTTGTCAGCAAACACGAACTGGAATCTTTCCGGCACATCCCGACGTCCAGTCGCGGTGTAAAACTGTTGACCGGGAAGCTGCTTAAAATCGAGTTTTGCGAATGTTTCGTCATCGGTCAAAATGCAGCCCTTGAGTTTCGTCAAAACACGGTCGTACAAGAGCGTTGCACGTTTTTTGGCCATGGAATTCTGCTTCATGTGCCGGTTCGGATGCTTATTGGCTTTGTACGACTTGTATCCTTCCCTGCCAAGGATGTTCCGCACCGTTTGAAAGTTGGCCACATCTCGGATCGAAAGACCGGGGTTGGCTTTATCGCACCTTAACACGTTGCTGCTCAGCTGACGATCCCGGGTTCCAGTTTATTCGCAGGTCTGGTGATTTCTTTCCACATTCAGAGTTTTCTTGTAGGTTTTGAGCACTCGACAAACTGTTGTTTTCGGCATCTTCAGCACCTTAGCCAGCTTGGGGCACCACTCTGGATTTTCCAGGTGTTTATGCACAATATTTTTTCATCTTTCGAGTTCCATTTGACGTTATTTCTGAACGCAATCTACCACTTTTATCAAACATGCAACAGTTGTTCTCCATAGAAATGAAAACAAACCACTGTCAAAGATGTTCGATTCCCAATACGAGAGGCGTGCTAGCGGCATGTAGCCCGTTGTCGTTTGTCATCTGGTGAGCGCTGAACATTCCAATTGTGGGCCTGAACTCCTCCTCCTGGCCAACCATGCATTCAGGCATTCAGGTCTCCTATGATGATCTTGACGTCGTGACTTGGGCAGCGGCTTAATCAGTCATCATCAGTGCTTCTGGAGTGTGGGCTGTGCATGTTGATTATGCTCAAGTTGAAGAACCGACCCTTGATCCTTAACCTGCACATTCTTGCGTTGATCGGTCGCCAACTCATCACGCGCCTCTGCATAGAGCCCATCACCATGAAAGCTGTCCCTAGCTTATGTATGTTGCCGCAGCTCTGGTATGATTATTTCTAAACGTTCCCACCATGAATCCCTTCCAACACACCTCCTGCAGCACTACTATGCTGTACCCGCGGACTTTCAGAACATCGGAGAGTATAAGTGTGCTTCCGATGAAGTGGAGAGATTTACAATTCCACGTACCGAGTTTCCAATTGCAAGCCCTTTTTCAGCGCAGTTCCTCCAAATACCAAAATTTCATGTAAATTTCTGTCTCCTGAGACCGACACATGCAAGCGTCTCTTAGCACATAAGAATGAGTTGAAAGAGATGAGAAAATAAATTCAATCAAACACATCTTTTGTCGAATTGCGTATGTGTCAGTTTCAGGAGACATAATTTTACACGAAATCTTTCTTTGCGTTTCCCAACTTTTTACAAACATGAATTACGTCTCGTGTAAAATTCATAATTTCTAAGTGTGTAGGTTCAGGCGCCAGTCTTGGCCAGGGACTAAACATGCGAATTGAATGTATTGGTGAAGAAATTATAACTCATCTATTTCATCTGCTTCAGTACAATTTTATTTTTGTTAAGGTCGGTTTGATATTAAAACTCAACATTGTTCAAAATTATCACATAAACTAATGCTAGAAAACCGAGCTAACAGCATTGATAGTTGTATGATTTCTTCAAACAACAATATTTGCATTTTTCTAACTATCGTTCCATATAAAAAAATCGTTCCGAGAGTTCAAATGCTATTACAGTATGAAAAAAATAAAATTTCCACTTTTGGAACACATTTTCTCGATGTTGGGCTCCCTAATGACGTACTACTGAAAAACGGCTAAAATATTTTGCTAAAGGGAACAAAACTACCGAATCTATATGACTATGAGACTTCGTTGTTTTGTTTATAGAATGGCTATATTAAAACATGTTTCCAACGCTGATAACCCGTTTGGTATAAAGACGTTTGGCATACGGATGTTTGGCCGAATGAACGTTTGGCATAAAGACGCTTTGGTCGAATGGAAATATCTTTTAATCATTTAATTCCAAACAACGTCTCAAAAGTAACATATGAAAAATGCAATTTTATTAAAGCTTAAATTTATCAAACATTAGTTTTTCACATAATTCACCAGTCGATTCAATATTTCTCAAATTGAAATGCATCAAATCATGAGAATTACATTTGTTTGATCAGTGAAACTCCAAAGAACTGCTCATGTTTGAAAGAAGAAAAAATCTCACATAAGAGTTTTATACCGGGCAAGCGCTTGAATCATAAGTTCACTTTTGGATACAGGAATTGGGGAGTAAATTGGCGGGTTTATTTGTTATTGTAACAGAAAAATCCAAAGATGTGGGAGGAAAAAAGGACAAAAAGAAAAAAAGGGGAAAGGGGGAGGCGGGGTTGGGTTTGTTGGGTGGTGTGGGAAGCCAGAAAGAGAGAGGGGGGGGGCGGGGGTTTTTTTTTAAAATAAAAAATATTCGTGTGTATAATATTTATGAGGTTTTTTATTTTTGGCAACTCGTCTTCGTGATTGGCAGCACCCTCTCAGAATCCAATGAAACTTTGTGGGTGTGTAGACTATATCTTTTCAAGCAACTTTGCATACTTTTTTTTTCAAAATTTATCTAGACTACCATTTGAAAAGGGCTTAAGTTTTTTGATCGATTTTTTTAAAATCAACATAACTCAAAAAGGAAAAGAATTACAAAAAAGTGATGTATGGGTGACTTTTAAAAAATTGTCTTAACTTTTATGCAAAATACATGTAAAAATTGTTAAATCGATTCTTACACGCTAAAAAAACAATATTTTAAAATTTAAAGCCAATTTGCAAAAAATGGCTATCTTAGAATTGGACGAATTTTTTTTTCTTAATAAAGGCAATATAATTGTCTAAAAGTTCGCCATACATTGCAAGATGGGCACTTTTAAGGAAAACAAGTTTTTCTGACAACAACTTTTTCATGTCCTATTTTTACCGTGTATCACGCAAACTCGTCTAGTTATGGTCTTCAACACCCCTATAGAATCCAATAAAATTTAGCAGTCATAAAGAATTGAATGTATTGAACATCTTTGCAAAAAACAATAATCATCTAGACTAACATTTGAAAAGGGTCAAAAACATTCAATTTCCCTTTACATCAGTAAAACAGAACCAAAAGTGTACGTTTAAGTAAAAGTCATTCATAACTGCTTGTTCGGATATTCCTATTTTTAGGGGCGATTCAAATATGGCTTCGTATATCTTTGGGGGGGGAAGGGGTCGGAAGGAAGGTCAAGATTTGTTACAGTACGTGTAAAAGGGGAAGGTAAGAAAAAGAGCTGATAAATCTAAAAAAATAGCGGACGTCATATTTGAAGCGTCTTTAAATGGATTTGCATCAAGTCTTATCAAATTTGAAAATTGTAATTTGATAAGACTTGATGCATATTTATTTAAAGACGAATCAAATATGATGAAATACTTTTTTTGTTTTTGTATGTTGTTTGTTTTTTTTTTTTTTTGGGGTTTTTTTTTTTTTTTTGTTTTTTTTTTTTTTTTTTTTTTTTTGTAATTATTAATAATTTTTTTTTTTTTTTTTATAAATTTTTTTTTATATAATAAATTTTTTTTTTGTTTGGTTGAATTGATTTCTTTTTTTTGTAGTTTTTTTTTGTGTTTGTTTGGTAAATTTATTACGTTTGGTATTGTTTGTGTGTGTGTTTATTTTATTTTGTTGTTTTTTTTTTTGTGTTGGTTGGTGAGGAGAATCGGGAGTGTTTGATTGTGTTGATTGTGGTCTCTCTTTGCCATTCGCTTGAGAGTCCCAACAGTAGCATCAAATAGACACATGAGACGTTGCAACGAAGTGTCATTCTGCTTCCAATCCATACTTAGACTTGAAACTGCAGAATCTGGCAAAGTTCTTTTTGTTCTTATAATGGGCCGCTCCTCCATCTGACATGAAAATAATTTTTGAGCAATATATTGAATTTTGTTTAATGAAATCTAGCAATTTTGATATAAACAACTGAACTGCTTTTGAGTCATGGGTCAATACTTCAGATATTATGATATTATAAAGCTTTTGTGTTCCAATTTATGGTCTTTCTTGTAAGATACTTCAAAGTTTTGATAACAAACAGAATCAACCACCTGATTTAATTGTATTAGCACTAAAATTTAAAATTATTAATAATTTAAGCCTTGATTTTTCAAACATTGAAAGACCCTTAAAAATCCAAATTGTCATTATAATTAAATTTAATTGGCTTCTGTGAGGTTTTAGGACCAAATTATAGGACGAGTTGGCGCGATACACGGTAAAAATTGGACATGAAAAATTTTTTGTTAAAAAAACTTTTTTTCCCCTTTAAAGTGCCCATCTTGCGATGTGGTGAACTTTTAGTCAATTATACTGCTTTTATTAAAACAAAATTTCGTCCCATTCTAAGATAGCCATTTTTTGCAAATTGAATATAAATTTTTTGTCTCAGCATGTAAGAATTAATTTCACAATTTTTAAAAACTTAAGACAATTTCCTGAAAGTCACACGTGCATTACTTTTTTGTAAGTCTTGTCATTTTTGAGTTATGTTGTCATGAAAAATGTGTTGTTGGAAAAACTTTTTTTCCTTAAAAGCGCCCATCTTGTACTGTATGGTGAACTTTTAGGCAATTACATTGCTTTTATTAAAAACAAATTTCGTCCAATTCTAAGATAGCCATTTTTTGTAAATTGACTTTAAATTTCAAAAAAAAATTTTTCACCGTGTAAGAATCGATTTTATAATTTTTACTTTTTTTTCACAAAAGATCTGACGATTTTCAAAAAGTCACCCATACACCACTTTTAAGTCTTATCCTTTTAGAGTTATGTTGATTTAAAAAAAAACGGTAAAAAAACCTTAAGCCCTTTTCAAATGGTAGTCCACATAAATTTTGAAAACTCAAAGCATGCCAAGTCGCTTGAAAAGGCATAGTCTACACACCCACAAAGTTTCATTGGATTCTGAGAGCTGCCAAACACTGGATTAGTTGGCGTGAAATTCGCAACATTACTCACTGTTGGACATTTAAGGTCTGATTCCTCTTTTGCAAAACAAAAAAAATCTTATGTGATGGTCTATTACAGAGTTTCCGTTTTCGTGTTACCGAATATAATGCGTTCAATGTAGCGCTAGTAAATAAAGTCAATAAATTCAACGAAGGGCCTCTATCATTCCTTGTAAAATTTAATCCCACCGGAAGCCATAACACGCATCGATTAAAGGCGTGATTAATTTCCTCATCTGCATCCGATAGGATTCTATTTAATTGGAGCCGTCGTTGTGCAACATTAGCACTCTACTGATCCCTTGTGGATTCCCACCAAAGATGCTCCCTTTTGCTGCTGCTGGCCGATCATGGTCTATGTTTATGCAAATTCATTATCCTTACAATCATTTTCGTTCCACCACCCCCCACCTTCCAACCAAGCAAACCTAGATCGCGGAATGACGATGCGCAAATTAGCGGTCAAGTGTGGCTCAATTTCCGCTAGATTTAATGTGTTGATACATCTTTCTTCGTCGCCACTGCCATTCGCCACTATTAATTTACATCTGATTGAGTAATTGATTAATTGTAGCGTGGTAAATAGAGCGAGGCTAATGGCTTCTATCGCAGCTGCAGCATCAGCACCACTAGTGAAAAGCACGGTGTATTTAGCCAGCCTTGGGCCACCACTCGGAAGCACGAGAGACCGCTGGCAGCGAGAGCTAATCCAATAAATATTTCATAATCAGATACGTTCCTAGCCGAGAACATAAATCTCGTTGAGAATTTGCGAAAGCACCGGGTGAAACTCAATTACTTGGATGATGGTTTTTGCGTTGAAATTTATGGTAGTGCCTTCGAACACATTCGGCGATTATTGGATTAGAACGATTTGAAGTTGAAGTCACAAGAAAAAAAAGTGTCTTTCATGCAAGACAACACCCACCAATCGTGTTCCATAAAACAGATTTGCGCTGATTGGAAAAGCTTCATAAAACGAGGCAAATGAGCCCGCACCGATTGCGACACGGGCATTGGTTGAAGCAACGAACCTCGAATTGCGAGATATCGCACTTTTACAGTCCTAGAGAGCTTAGTCTATCAGTGCGAAAGTTCTTCTGACTAAGGCGAACTAGAGGGAAGTCGGCATTAGCGCTATAGCACACCAAATATTGTCTCCTGGGAGTGTTCGTTCATTGTCATCAGCCCCGTTGCAGCCGGGCGATTTTAGTCCAGGTACACGTAATCCACTTAATGCTCTCTGAAATAACAATAAAATTGAAATTGATGGTACACAGTTTCGCTCACGATAGACGGTGCCGTTGGAGACTGATTTTCTCCTCCCAACGACTAACGCTCGCCCGGAATGATGACAGCAGTGGGACGGCAGACAGTCTACTTAGCACGCAGAAGTTTAGCAGCTCGATATTCCTTTCAATGCAGCAGCAAAAATCAAGAAAGACACTGACTGGAGTCTTTTGCTATCAAGTGGAGTTGACACTGGTGTGTTAAGGTAGGAGATGAACGGTACTCCCTGTGGAGGTGAATTCTGAACGATCACAATGTTGATGACCATACTACTGTGAGGTACGACTTAGCGTTATGCTCCTTCAAGGAACCCAAACCCAGATTTTTATGCCTTTTGTATTGTAAAATGATGGAGAGATTTAAGTACACCGCGCTTCTAAGTTGACGTGGTTTGCAATTTTAATCGATTATTTGTTCGCGACATAAACTTCACAATTAAAAAGATTAAGTGAGGAACTATGAAACATAAGATTAGTGATTATATTTCGATTACTATTTTGACATTATGCTCTTTACTGTATGTTCTAAAAATGTATTGACCAACAGCACGGAAACTTAGCTTAGCTAATGTTTATAAACTCATTTATCTAAATTAATTTTTATCTCATATGCGTCAATCATTAAATGGGGGTGGTTTTCAAAACAACGAGTGGTTGTAGAATTTGCATTAACTAAAACCAGAAAACCACTTATTTAGCTAGTAAAGCTGTAATCATTTCTCTTAACATAACGATTGGTTACAGAAGTAGGCCTTCAGAATGCACAGGAAGTTCAAAATATTATCTTCAATGCGAGAACGAATTCCAGTAGCAAAATTGCCAGACACTGAAAATCTTCTGAAGTAGCGCGAACTGTACTCAGTACAAGCATAGTCAAATAGCATTTAATCATTCAGTTCCGGAATAGCAAATTCATTTCGCAGAGTTCTTAGGAATCCAGGCGTTATCGAGCTCGTTGAAGTAGGAGCTGCCTTAAACTGCTGAAGCCTTTTTTTAGGATTTCTCCTTCGTAATCAAATTATCATCAGTATCTTCTTGTGTGTAACTGTAGTCAACCAGTCTGAGCAACCTTTATGTTTTTGAAATACTACTAACAAACCTAGACCCTTGGCAACCTAGTTTGTTGGTTCCCTATAAATGAAAAATTCATAGTTTTCGCTCGTCAAGACCAGTCATCTTTCTTTTTAAGCTCCTTGAGAATCTTCCCCGATCTAGTCCACTCAAGAGGTTTTGGGTACTTTTCAACAAGATTCGGAACACAGAATACCCCAGTTCAGCGGAGGTTCTAGATTCCACAACTGGAGTTCCTGGGTACGGATGTTCTTGAACGAAAATGGAGTAGTCATGACGTTGCCAGATGATTCCCCGGCGGCGAATGCGCAGGCTACGGAGAAGACGAAATTCGACGAGGGGGGCAGGAAAGCGAAGTCATCATTAATCGGTTTCATAGGCGATGACTGCTTGGCGATAGTTCCAAACAAAACTACTGCAAAGCAAATTTGGCAAGCTCTCGAAAATCCCTTTGCCAAGAGGTCTCTGGTGATGCAGAACCTGGTTAAGAAGCAGATTGGACGATTGAGGTTAAAGGAAGGCGATTTCATTCCGAAGACCTCATTCAGCAGCTCAAACTGGCAGGTGGAAAGTAGCCCGAACCGGATTTGATCGTGATGCTGCTCGGAACCCTTCCGGAAGCTTATGATCCGTTATTCACGACACTTGAGACCCTAGGCGACGAAGATATGAAATTTGACACCGTGAAGCAACGGCTTTTGGCAGAGGAGGTGAAGCAGCAAGATGTGGCGAAGAAGTCAACGGCGTTATTCGGCGAAATAGGAAAAGTTAAAACGTAAACGTTCAAGGGCAAGTGCCACAAATGCGACCGGAAGCGACATTGCCGAGAGAGGGATGGCCGCCAGAGGACAAACGGTGAGGCCAACGTAGCTTCAGGAAGCAGTACTGTAAACTTTATGGTCAACCGTGACGAACCTGGCCGGCAGCAGAGTGAAAAGCTCGTCTTCAAGCTGGACTCTGGATCTAAAGACCATTAAATTAATGATGCCAGGGTATTTTCGTTGTCTTCAAGACTGGTTGAGCCGGTTGTCATTCAAGTTTTCCAAACGAAACCCTCGTGGTGAAAACAAAGAGCGTGATTGATGGCTGCAGCAATAAAGGTATCCGGATAAATCAACGATCAACGATGTACTGTTTGTCTCCAGCCTACAGGACAACCTGATGTCCGTTAAACGATTGGTACATGCTAGAATTTCGGTAATATTTGATGCTCATCAAGAGGCGTTACGAAAGGAATTGCCACAGCTCATTTAAAGGGCATTCTGTACAAGCTGAATATCAGCGTGGATTCACCGACAGTGAACGTGTGCCAAGCAGCGGCAAGCGGGTCGTGTCATCGTCGGCTTAAGTACAACATGGTGGAAGATATAAACGTGAAACCGAAGTTGGATTCTGCGATCCCTGTGTACAATTGCCACGAACCCTTCAGTGAAACCAGGTGTTAAAACGGATCCACTCGGACGCCTGAGGTCCTATTTATCCAACGGCGTGAGGGATCGCGATATTTTGTCTCCTTTATCGTCGACCACACGCACTTTAAGGTTATCTATCTGATGAGAAAGAAGTTCCAGGTATTCGATGGTGTATATGTTTATGTATATGAAAAATACAACAACCATTCGTTTCTATAATACATAGCAGGCCATATGGAGTTGTGGTCGAAAATCTAAAAGTTTCCGGATGTGTACGAGAAATGCTGCAAAAGCAGTTGCTACCGTTTATAAGAAGCCACGACTCTCCAGCTCTGTTTTGGCCTGATTTGGCCTCTTATCACTATTTCGGAACCGTTTGACGGTGGAGAGGTTAAATAAATGATAAAAACATTGGACGCAACTGATCCGACTGCCAAGTACGGAAAAGTGAAAAGGCTAGTTAACGAAAAACCCAAATCTCTCCATTCGAACGATGAATCGTAAAATAAGGATGTCGCCTGGTTTTGTCCGAAAATCAAATCAACGTTTGGGATACTTATGTTTACATATCAAGTAAAAACAGTTCCAAATCGCAACGACAAACAGAACTTGGCAGCAAAATCACGGGCTCGACGTTTGTACTGCGAATATGTGACGAAGTTTCCATGCGTTGTTATGGACGATAAAACTTATGTCCTGGAGGATTTCAAGCAGCTTCCAGGGCTGGCTTTTTATTCTGCTATGGCCAGAAATGATACAGCTGAGTATTTCAGAACGAAGAAGGCATCGAAATTTCCCAAAAAAATACCTTGTGTGGCAAGCAATTTGCACGTGTGGCAACAAGAGTAAATCTTTCGTCACTACACGCACAATCAACAAAGAGATCTATCAGAAAGAGTGTCTGCAGAAGCGATTGCTACCCTTCATCAAAATTCACAAAGGAAAACCTTTGTTCTGGCCCGATTTGGCATCATGCCACTATGCTAAAACTGTGATGGAGTGGTACCAAGAAAATCAAGTGAAGATTGTAACCTCAAACCCGCCAAATTGCCCAGAACTACGACCAATCGAGAGATATTGGGCTCTGATGAAGCGGAAACTTTCTGGAAAGAAGCAAGGAATCAAAGACATCAAACACTTCCAGCAAATTTGGACAAAGACGTCTTCTACGATTTCTGAAGAGTCTGTACAAACCCTAATGGACGGAGTTAAGCGCAAAGTTCGAAAATTTTATGCAAATACCGAATAACTATGTTTTGTCTTCACGAATTGTTAAAACACATCCCATGAATCTGAAATAAACAACTACGACGGAACTATAATGCGAAATTTATGTTTTATTCATGTTTTGAGGTGTCCGGATTATTGCGGATACAGACCTTAGTACCGCTGATTTCAAAAGAAGATGGAGAATCGTCACGGCGGGCATTTCTGAGGATACCGTACGGAACCTGATGGCGGATGAACCACAGAAAGTTTGAGAATTTTGCAGAAAGAACAATCAACATCTTAATCAACTGTTTCTAATGTAGATATAATTCTGTTATTGTGAAATAAACAATCGGTTTTGTTGAATTATGTGTAAATTTTTTTGGCTGCTATTATTTTGGTGCTCGAAATTTAACGTGGACAGGCTTTTATCAATTGCGATGAACTCTTATAAACAATGCTAAATTAAGTGACATTAAATGAAAAATGCTAGCGATAAAAAAACACGTCCCCCGGTAGCCAGAGCCATCTTGGATGCTCAAACATTTCTTAAGATGACACACAAAAAAACGAATGTTACAGGTTCCTTGCACTTAATAACAGTCGAATGGAAAACAAAATGATTTTGGCCCATTGAAATTACAGTTTAGAATGACCAAAAGATAAAAACAATAGAGCGTGAGCATGAGCATGAGCATGATTGACCGCCCGAGGTTGCTACTTCGTTGTTGCCAGATCAGCTGTCATTACACAGAGAACCAACAGATGATGCTTGGGACTACATACATCTTCAATGTGTAAAAACTGGTGATCCCAAACTAAAGCAATACCGGCGCCGGCCTCGCCCGAATGCAGGTCAAGTAGGGATTGGGTAGGAATATGTTGACGTGATACTCGCTTTATTGGAAGCCGCGGAATCCACTGCTCTTCCACGAGAAATCACTGGGATGTTGGATTACAGGATTGGGTGGTAGCAGGGTTCGTTTTGGTAAACGATAGGCTGTCAAGTGTAATTAGTACCGATTCCCGATTTGAACCGATTTAACCAACAGTGATTGTGGTTTTTCATTGGGAAAACAAAGTGATTTTAAATCATGCTGAAAAGCCGATTTTGACCGGTTTAAACCAACAGTAAGGATGCTCTTGGGGCCACACACAAAATGTGATAGTGGTTTTTCATTGGGAAACTACTAAATGTATTATAATGCTAGGAATCCGATTTGGAACGATTTAAACTAACAGTAAGGATGCTATTGAGGCCACTCACAGAGTGTGATTGTGGTTTTTCATTGGGAAAACAAGTGATATTTAATAATGCTGAAAAGCCGATTTTGACCGATTCGAACCAACAGTAAGGATGCTATTGGGGCCACTCACAGAGAGTGATAGGGGTATTTCATAAGGAAAACAAGGTAATTCATCTCAACGCTTGAGTACCAACTTGGACCGATCTACACCAACAGTCCGGATGCCGCTGGAGTTCCTTACGAAATGTGACAGTGGTTTATTTGTTCCAAGATAGGGTGGCCCGACGAGCATGGCGAACGAACAATTTGGATCACAATTAATTATGTACCTCAACACCGACCGATCTTACCCGGCGAACCACGACTTCTGATGCTTACTCGATCACTCGCGCAACAATAGACAACCGAAACAATAGATAAAACGCTACGCCCGATAACGCAATATTGCGGAACACAGTATCGACACAACCAATTCAATCGATTCAACCGATGGTCGACGCAAACCTATTAAAAAATTTTTTTATTAATACAGATTCAATGGGTAACAATTACCCCTTCTCCCTCAGCTCAGTCGGTAAAGGCGCAGCTACAAAGCAACACCATGCTGGAGTTGGCTGGGTTCGATTCCCGGTCTGGTCTAGGCATTTTTCACTAAGGAAAATTTCTAGACTCCCTGGGCATAGCGTATGACTGTACTTGCCACATAATTATACTGATGCAAAAATGGTACTTGGCATCGAAAGCTCTTAATTAATAACTGTGGAAGTGCATTTAGAACACTAAGTTAAGAGCAAGCAATAAACTAATTGTGAAAGCAATAAGCTTTATATGCTAAAGAAGAAGAAAATGCATGCAGTAATAAGCCAGCATTCATCGAAATTCTGAGCGACATAAATCTATGTTGCAACTTTTATTGAATGTAATGTTTCTTCATCTGTAGAAAACAGCACAAAAATGCCTAGACAATTTTTTCCCTGCCATTTAACTATTGCGGGTGTTATATTTGGTTGTAATGAAAAATGTAAAAAATGTAAAATGTAAAATGTCTTGCTTCACGTCCTTGAAAGCACTTACTGCCTCACGAGTCGCCTGTACTCAACTCCACATGTGTCTGTCTAGTTTCCGGTACATTTATTCATCTTTATGCCTAACTTTAAAAGTTTTGAAAAATAGAGAAATATTAGATATTGTCTTCAAAATTTGGTAGAAATAAATTATTTGTTGCCTGAAAAGAAACAAAATTAGGAATAAAGATATAAATAGAATCCTTGTAGTCCCTCGGATGTTTAAAGAGCTTACCAATTCTATGAAAAGATGCTAAGAGTTATTGTTGCGGGCTGTCGATGGTTGATGATAACTATGTGTTAAACACTATTGGCTGAAATGAGCATTGAATGAGAATAGTGAGAACATTTCATTGAATAAATGACTATAATACTAAGTGCTTTATTAAGCTGAAGCAGATTCGAGCTTTATCTGATAAACTCAGTCGACTGTTCTACTTAATCTTGAAGGTCAATTATTGGTTTGATCTATAAACATATCATCTGAAAACTCATTTCTATGCATCTCTTCCGCTCAGCTACTCTCAATGTATGCTTCCCTAAGCAGTTCCTCCGCAGCCTGTAATAACCTAACTATAAATTCAAAATCCACCAATTCCAGATCACGAAAGACATTCCCACCGCCTAACATGCAAATGAGCGGAATGTAACAACTTGGAATAATTGTAAAAGAAATCGATGAATGAACCCTTTCAGATTTATCGCTTATATGCTATTATGATAAATTTACGATAAATAACTGCTTGTTAGTTTGTGATTTGAAAAATGTCCAGATTCATGAACAAAAAGTCCTGGCACTGATTCAGCACGGCATCCGAACTTTGGATTTGGAAATTTGTGTCGCTTAACAAATCCTCAAACAAATGTGCAAAAGCATGTTGGCTAATATTTAGTGTCAACCAGTAGGTGCGTGAGCTCTACTTCAAGTTTCCCTTCTTTCAAACTCACCTTCAGTTCAATTTACCCATTGAGTTGGACACATCACAATAGAAAATATTGTTATGGAGCACGGACGTTAGGTTACTAGAGATATGAAAAATACTCTATAACCTATTTAGGATTACATCTGAGAAATCCAAATTTGGCCAACACCCACCTGACCAAAAAATAAAAACAATAGAATTGACAAACTAAACAGCACCTCACCCCCCTTTCCATCATCTCCCAAGCACTCCTACTGTTCCTCCCAGACAGACTAATGGCTCTTGGGAACAACTGTTATCACCACGCATACACTTTCCATTCTCATCACCAAGGTTGAAACGAAATTCCCTCACGGTTCGTTGACCATCACTCGGGCGGAAAACGTGAAGGAAAGACAAAGGATGATACCTTCGCTCCAAATTGTCCGAATTACTTCAGTGGAAAAAAACAAAACGTCAACATGAATTAAACTGAAAACGTAGCATAATTCAAAAGTGATAATAAAAATACTCGCACTTAAATATGCAGTTTTCTTAAAATTTACGACCAGAAGAAATGTTGCACAATTCTGGCAGGACCAAGGATCAATTATTGTAATTCCTGGAGCGACTTTAACCTTTCCTTTAATTACCAGTATGCGAGTGGATTGTAAACTTTTCCGAGTGTTTTTATTCCAGTGCCCCAATGACGATTGCAAGTGCTGCAGCGTGTGTAAGGTGTCGCCGCTGGCAGCATTAGTGGTTTCAGAAACTGTCGTTAGAGAATGCTTTATGATTCTGCACTTAAGCTTCTGCGGCAGTGATGGTGGATGGAATGGAATTGCATCGTCATCATCGTCGCTGTCGTCCTGGAGGAAAAAGATGAACAAAGTTTCACCGTGTTCCAGGTTGTGGCGCACCCAGCCAACGAGAATAAAGTTAATCAAAGCTTTTAACTTATTGAAAATAGTTTAGGATTTCGAAGCGAGCAGCGCTCTCTGAATAGGATTAAAGGAGGATTCCCGGCAAAAGTTTTAGACGACTGCTCAGCGCTCTTTGGAGAACCGCCTTTTCCGGCAAAGGGTGACTATACCTTGCCCGAGCTTGTCCTATACGAAAACTTTGGAACAGCAAAGCAGGATCAGTGTCTTTGCGAGAGCGAATTATGAGGGATGGGAAATTATCTACCTGGAATTGCATTGTTTCAGTACCGGTTCAGAGGGTGGGAGTTTTGTATGGAGTTCAACAGGGTAAGTTTTCAGAGTACTGATGGGGAAACGTGGGTTGTCTCATTGTTCTCGGCTGGATGGTGTACATGATGTGTGTGAGTTTAAAGCTGGGTCGTTGCATCGATTGTTAGGATGGTTAGCTAGCGATAGAGCAGCAAATGCAAATCCATTATCAAACCGTTTAGAAATTTGGAACCTATCTTTGAAATTTTATGGCTGCCATCTAATTAGAATCTAAAGTTTAGCAATCTTATGTCTATTTAACGAACAAATGTTATTCTCACATTGGTGCTCAAGCAGTACGGGACCCGTGGTGAATCATCTGGAGAAGTTCTTCAAACACGTGGAAAATATTTTTGTTTAACGAATTTCAATCAAGCGGTAGGTATTACTTATGTTCCGGAAAAAATATAGGTGAGTTATTTTAGGAACATTACCGCGAGGTTGACGTTGAAACCCATTGAATTATAGTAAGAAAAGTATCACTTTTAGAACCATACATCAATGGTGAACTACTGAACTAAATTAAAGACAATTCGCACATTTTCAAAGCAATGTATTTAATTGCAGCTTAACATGTTGAATTATTAATTAAACTAACTTTCACCGCGTGCCAATTAATTTCGATCTAGCATTAAGAGGTTATAAGCCACCCATATCGTCATAGAAGAGTATCGCGACGTGGACTCTAAATTTAAGGATAAGAAGTGAAAAGCAGGACGAAAAGGAATGGTTGGGGTTTACATAATAAACTACATCACTCGGGCGAGAACGCTTCACGCACCCGAGATAAGAAAAACACGCCCACGCGCAGCAAATGAGCAGGCGCAAATATGTTAAGCATATCCTTTCTCTGTTTGGAATTAAGCCAAGGATACGACTTAAGCGAAAAACGCAACAAATGCGCAATATTATAGCAAGATGCCTCTTCAGATCTGAGTTACAATAAAGATGAAAGTGCGAGGAAATAATGGGAAATTCCAGGTCTGAAAGGGACATAAAATGTAAGGGAAATAAAAATAGGTTAACCTCTTCAACGACGAATGTAGCGTCACATAGAATAAGGCCGAATGATAGAAAATCAACGGCATTTAACTAAATTTTCATGAAGTCATGCTAAGTCACTTTTTTGAGTTTCCGCTTGACGATTGCCCAGTAACGTTCAACCGTTCTTGGTGGGGGACAGATTGGTGAGTTGATGTATTTTTAAACAAAATGTTATTAGAAAACCACAGTTGAGTTGACCTGGCATAAAGGACAGGGGTCCGATCTGGCCAGAAGAGTGGTAAAAATCTTATGTTTCCGATGTAATGGAAGCGATCTCTTTTATTTATTTATTTATTTATTTATTAATTCATTTATTATTATCACCGTCTTCGATAAAAATCATCGTACGGACTGAACTTCTTAATACTAGTTTACAATAACTTAAAGTCTAAACAATTGTACTTATTCGATTTTTAAAAGCATTTTTGGATATATCAAAGTCGAATTCGTCACATACAGCATTAAACGTGCGAAGACACGAATCTAACGAATTATTATATCCATAGTTAGTGCGGTGCTCCCTGTGCGGGTCCTCCCTTAGTTCAGTCGGTAAAGGCGCAGCTACAAAGCAACACCATGCTGGAGGTGGCTGGGTTCGATTCCCGGTCTGGTCTAGGAATTTTTCGTTGATGAAAATTTCTCGACTCCCTGGGCATAGCGTATGATTGTACTTGCCACACAATCATACTAATGCAAAAATGTTACTTGGCATCGAAAGCTCTCAATTAATAACTGTGGAAGTGCATTTAGAACACTAAGTTTAGAGCAAGCAATAAGCTAATTCTGAAAGCAATAAACTTTAAATGCTAAAGAAGAAGTTAGTGCGGTGATAAGGAACAGCAAGCATCGGATAATTTCGAAGTCGACGAGGAGGAACGTTCAGTGAAATCTGCTCAAGCACCCCCGGGCAGTCAATAACGCCGATGAGGATGTCAAAGACCAGCAGACGCTGCATTTTAACACGCCTGACTGTCAGTAGTTTCAAACTTATCAGTTTGCAACGGTCCAAGTAAGGAGGGAGATTGTTCGGGTCATTCCAAGGAAGTGAACGAAGTGCGAAACGAACGAAATTCTTCTGTACGCGTGCAATGGAAACGATGGGTGCCACATAATAACGAGACCAAACGGGGGCCGCATACTCAAGGATGCTCCGCACCAAACTGCAATAGAGTGATTTTAAAGCATAGATGTCAGTGAACTCAGAGGCGTGCCGTCGGATTAGCCCTAACACTGAGAAGGCTTTAGCAGTCGTAATTCCCACATGCTGATTGAACTGTAGCTTGGCATCGATGATAACTCCCAGGTCGCAGATTGAAGCCACACGATCCAGATGCGCAGACTCCATGCTGTACTGGTAATGAGCGGGATTGTTGGAGCGAGTGAAGGATATAACTTTGCATTTATCTTTATTAACACGCATGCCATTGTCGCTACACCAGATTAACAATGTGTTAATATCTTCTTGTAAAGCGACACAGTCGCGTGGAGAACATATTACTCGAAAAAAATTGAAATCATCGGCGAACGATAGTTTGAACGACGAGAGGCACAAGCAAAAATCGTTAACGAAGATATTAAATAACAGCGGGCCCAATACGCTGCCTTGGAGTACTCCTGACTCAACATCACGAGCTGACGAGATCTTGATGAATTGAACACTACGTGCGCTGTGCGGCCGGAGAGATATGAGAAGAGCCACTTCGTTAGCCAGTCAGGATAGCCGATGCGTTTGAATTTGTCAATAATCAAAATGTGAGGAACTGTGTCGAATGCTTTAGCAAAATCGACATACACCTCGTCCACTTGCCTTCCCAATTCAATCTGTCGTGACAGAGAGGTAACGTAGCACATCAAGTTTGTTTTTGTTGAGCGATGTTTCATGAAGTCGTGTTGATTATCGGAAATTAATGGGCTACAGTGTAGAGGACATTGTGCATCAGCTTTTCGAAAATTTTCCTCAAACAACACAGAATGGAAACACCACGATAATTTGTGACTCGGTTGACGTTTCCTGATTTATGGATGGGAACGATAGAAGCAGTCTTCCAAACGGAAGGAAATGTTTTTTCGCTCAGCGATCGGTTGAATAAAATCGTGACAGGGGTTGCGAGTCCCACAGCACACTTTTTCAGGAATAGTGGTGGTATGCCGTCTGTTCCGGATCCTTTCTTGGAGTCGAGAGTGTGTATGACATTCAGTACTTCATCAGAAGAGAATTGGATGACGGGAAAGTTAATGTTGTGCGAAGAAATATGCGCAAAGCAATCGAGACGTGGTACAGGACACGACTTACTGAATACATTCTCGAAGAATTCGGCGAAGAGGTTAGCGGCTTCTGCGTTAGAGCTAGCATGAGCCTTCTCATGTGTAATATTGCAGGGGATGCTAGCAGAGGATCTCAGTTTTCTAACGAAACCCAGGAAACGTGTTGGTTCATGTTTGATGCTTGCTTGAATCCTGGATAAGTAGTCGTCGTGAGTGGATTGCAAAACAGATTTGAATGTTGCCTCAACTTCTCTTAGAATGGTTTTGTCGGCTTCAGATTTCGAGAGGAAATAGTGATTACGTGCCTTCCTGAGTAAGTTGCGAAGATGTCGCAACTCAGAGGTCCACCACGGTTTGTTGAAAGTCGAGTTAACCGCACGTCGTGTGCGCGGTACAAAAATGCTTCAAATTTCGAAGAGCTTGTCGTAAAATGCTGCAGATGTTTTGTCGATCGTTGCGGTCCTCGCGAGAAAGCTCCAATCAACCTCTCCAAATGCAATTTTCAACTAATCAAAATCACACCAAAACTGTAAACATCGTCATCGAGAGAGGTCGGAATAACGTCGCCTACGTCGAATAGTAAAACGAACGGCGCATGATGGTTGTCAATTGGTAAAAATAGTGCAGGAGGCTCAACTAAATCTAGAAGTTCTGGCAGACTTACAAAAACAAGGTCAAGGGTTCGAATGTTGATGTTTTTGAAGTGGTTAACTTGCCGCAGGCCGGTAGCAAATAATGCTTCGATGAGAGACTGCTCGTGTTCTGATGAAATGTTTGTAGGGATGTAGCCATTTAACTCTTCGTCCAACTGCCATCGCAAATTTGGGAGGTTGAAGTCACCCAAAGACAAAATAATATCCTCTGCTGACGCACTGTTTTCGAGACTCTGCACTGCATTTGCATGGTCAGAATATCGGTCAGCGGACGAGTTGGGGGGGATATAAATTGTGATGATGTAGAGGGAGCGGTGATCCAGACTCACCCGAACCGCTACTTGCTCCAAATGTTCGCTATTTGACAGTGGAAACGCCTCGCAGCGTAAGTGATGCTTCACGGCAATCAGCACAACACCACCCCGTGAGTGATGACTGCTTGCTGCACTGCGGTCGCAGCGGAAAAAAGTGTAGTCGGGAGAAATCTCTGCGCTTTCGATATCGTCACGAAGCCAGGTTTCGGTGATAACGAGCAAATCGTAGTCGCAACTGGACAGCAGCATACGTAGATGAGCAATTTTGGTGCGCATACCTCGCACATTCTGGTAGTATACCGATAAGCTGGATCTTGGCCTGGAATCGGAGAGCGATTCAAGTCTTGTTGGGCAATTTGCGCAAACGTACTTGCCTGAATTAACGTTTTGGATACCCCTTTCCCTACACCCACACGTTGGGCCGGGACGGCTGCTGGATGGTGGCTTTTCAAGTACTTGTTTCGTTAAATTTCAGCATTTATTGTACCTTTTGCAAGCCCCACCTGTACAAATCACTTGCCAAACGAGCACCTTCTTACCGAATTTTTCCGGCACAACAGTCGTCAATTGGGGCAAACGTTTCTCGATCTACGATTGGCATGACATCACGAGGACTGCTTGATGCGTATAGTACCGCTCAACTCAGGCAGCTGACTGGCGTTCAAAACGAGAATAATTGCATGCTTGATCTGTGCTTTGTTAGTGACGATTTGTGTGAGGATTGCACAGTTATTGAAGCACCAGCACCGCTAGTTCAAATCTGTCGGCATCATCCACCATTAATTTTGAAACTTGCGGTAAATCCATTGTGTTGCTTCCGTGATTCCTCTGAAAGTGTTTTCTACGATTTCAGTAGGCCGATTTCAGCGGAATGAACGATTTCTTGGGACTTGTTGACTGGGACGAGATTCTCGATGTTTCTGACGTCAACCTCGCTGCATCGGCAATGTCTGGTGTACTGCTGTATGCCATTGATCAGTTTGTTCCAGTGAGGATGAAACTTGAATCAACTAAACCAGCTTGGTCGAATTCCGCTCTCAAGCGCCTCAAAAGAGTGAAGCAGGCAGCTCTGAGACGACGCAGCAAAAATCGCACGGATTTCACAAAATCGTGTTACGTGAAAGCGAATGCTGAGTACAAGCAATTAAACGATTATCTTTATAACGCTTATCAAGACCGTCTACAAAAAAGCCTTAAGTCCAACCCCAAAAGCTCACGTCAATGATCAGCGGAAGGAAGTCGATTTACCCTCCATGATGACGGATGGTTTGCTCGAAGCTGATTGCATTGATATTTTCCGTTCCCAATTCAGCAACGTTTTCTCCGAAGGGCTGCTCGACCCGCAGGACATCGCGCTTGCCACCAGTAATGTGCCCCGTTTTCCTGCCTCCGGAATGCATTGTGCCATTACCAATGACATGGTTATTGCAGCTGGCAAGGAATTGAAGTCCTAAACGGGATGCGGTCCGGACGGCATACCATCGCTTGTACTGAAACAGTGCGTGGATTGTCTTGCGTCTCCGTTAGCAAAGATATTCAATCTTTCTTTGTCCGCTGGTATATTTCCGAACTGTTGGAAACATTCATATGTTTTCCCAGTGTTTAGGAAAGGTTGCAAGAGAATCGTCTCAATTTACCGGGGCATAGCTGCATTAAGTGCAGTATCCAAGTTGTTTGAGATGATAATACTTCGGAAGCTAGTGCAGAGCTACGCGCACTATATTTCGCTGGATCAGCATGGATTTATTTCTAACCGGTCGACATCCACTAATTTTACGTGCTTCACCTCTTTCTTGGTCAAGCAACTTGAAAACGGAAATCAAGTGGATGCTATTTACACGGATCTCTTCGCTGCTTTCGATTAAATGAACCACCAGATAGCAATAGCCAAGTTTGATAAGTTAGGCACGAGCAACAACTTGCTTATCTGGCTGCGATCCTACCTAACCGATCGTAGTATGTCCGTCAGAATCGGTGATCACGTTTCGCCACCATTTAAAGTTTTGTCCGGCGTACCTCAAGGCAACCACCTTTGGCCGTTTTTGTTCCTGCTTTACATGAACTATGTCAATCTCATCCTCAAATGCCTAAAACTCTCATACGCCGATGATTTGAAGCTGTTCTACGCGATAAAGCATCCACTAGACGCCGTTTTTCTGGAACAATAGCTGGGGGCGTTCGCTGAATGGTGTCGCATCAATCGGATGACATTGAATGTGTCCAAGTCCTCGGTGATTTCATTTGGCCGTGAAGGTGAACTCTACCAATTCGGTTATGCTTTGGCAGGATTTCAGTTGCAGCGCGAAACGACGGTTAAGGACTTGGGGATTCTCATCGATTCCAAAGTGACCTTCAAAGACCACGTAGCATATGTCGTGTCTAAGGCATCATCGCAGTTAGGCTTCCTGTTCCGATTTTACAAAAAATAAGGATGTTTACTGCTTGAAATCGCTTTACTGCGCAATCGTTCGCCCTATTCTGGAATATTGTTCTGTTGTCTGGTCTCCCTATTACCAGAATGAAATCCAGCGTGTTGAGGCCATCCAGCGGAAATTCATTCGATTTGCCCTACGTCATCTCAGGTGGAGAGACCCGTTCAATCTACCCAGCTATAGCAGTCGGTGCCAGCTCATCAACCCTCAACCACTTGATGGAAGGCGTAACGTGGCAAAAGCCTGTTTTATTGGCGATCTCCTGCAAGGGAACACTGATTGTTCTAGATTGCTCAGCATGTTGGACATCAACATACGCCGCCGTAATCTACGCGCACATTCATTCCTGAGCCTTCCCGCGGCAAGAACCAACTATGGTCTCCATGAGCCAATGCGCAGCATAAGTCGTTGGTCTCTCTTACCACAAAAAACTACTGGTGAAATCCCTACGTTGTGTTTTATTTTTAAGTTTCAGCGCATCTATCCCCAGGAAAACGGTTGACCAAGCAGCGTCAGGTAATGCAGGTAAGATTTTTCTCTTTTCAGCTTCCAATGTACTCCTAGTTCGTGTAACGGTAAGTATCCGCGATAACTTTAATCGTCCACTCTATCCGACAATCAAGATTACTCTATTCTTGCGTTTTATGTTTTGCCTTAACCTAGCTAATATTGGTCGGTCGAGTATGATCGGATACAGCGCTGCCAGTACGCCAAAATAAAGTAGCGCAAGTAGGCTGATAGTCCGGGAGCTGCTGAGAAATCGCATGCAATTTAGTTGTGCTTTTGCTATAATCGACCAGTCGTCTTTTTAATAGTTGTAACTTTGTATTTAATTTAAATGTACAATAGAGAAACAAATAAGTGTAGTTTTAGACGTATTTTTTGTTAGTTTGATTAATTTTGTAGTTTTGTGATTTTAGTTTTAAGATGCCGATCATTGGGGCAAATATTTTACCTGTTGACTGTAATAAACAATAATTATAATAAAAACTGATTAGGTGGAGAATTGAGTTCCCGGCAGTGATCTGGAATCTTCTTTCACATACGTTTCGTCGTTCATCAAAACACACTGGAAGGGATTGTCCAAAATACGGCTGTACAGCTTTTGAGTGGCACGACACATGTGTTCCGGAAATTGCTCTAATACTCTCTACTCCCTATTTGTATTCAAATCTTTTTTTTCCCTTAATCCGGATTTCTTCACCAAATCACGAGTAGAGGCTGATTTGTTCCCTAATTCGGTTTTGTTTATCTAATTCGTTTTTTTATTTGGTACCATACTCGTTTACACTTGCTGAATTAACTTTGATCTTATTGGCAATTCGGTTGTAAGTAACATCCTTTTCAGTGCACCAAGTGTACAGAATTTTCTTTTGCCCTATAAGTTCAATCCGCGACATTTTTCAAAAAATAACTGTGATAATGAAAAGAAACGAAAAAGGTTTTATGGCATGTCAACAAAACGTAATAAAGACTGGACTCGGAAAAAAATAGACACACAAAAATGATCACCAAAAATTCATTTTAAATTGGATACTTCTCAAATCTTCAGGGATGAAATAACTATATATTAACTATGTTTTGGCATACTTTATTTATTGAATTTCCTCCCCCAAGCTGAATGCTCTTACATTTCTCTTAACACTGCTCAAGAGATCTTGGGCGAGGCTTTGGCCATCTTCCTTACACAGTTTTTCTTCAAAGCTTCATCGGTTTTGAATGTTTTTCCGCTTTTCTTCAACTTCTTCTTCATTATCGCCCAAAACTTTTCGATCGGACGAAGTTCTGGTGTATTTGGCGGGTTCGCCTCCTTCGGGACCACATTAACACCCTTCGCTTCGTACCAATCCATTACAGGCTTGGCGTAATGGCACGAAGCGAGATCCGGCCAGAACAGCGTGAGACCACGGTGAGAGCGGAAGAAGGGCAGCAAGCGCTTCTGCAAGCATTCCTCTCGATAAATCTGCCCGTTTATGGTGCCGGTTGTAACGAACGGCTTGCTGTACCGTCCGCACACGCAGATCGCCTGCCACAATAGGTACTTCTTCGCGAATTTGTCCATCTTTCTCTTGCGAAACATTTCCGGAACCTCCATACGGGACGTACCGACAAAAAACTCGAGGCCGGGATTGGTTTGGTGTCCGCCTTGATATATGTCTCGTCGTCCATGACGAGACAGCCTGGCTTGACCAGCCACTCACGGTACAGCTTCCGCGTACGCAATGTGGCCACCGTGTTTTGCTTGTCAGTCCGGTTTGGCGCCTCCCTGACCTTAAAAACACGTAGCCCAGCCCGTTTCATGGTCTGCTGGATGAACCACTTCGACAAATTGACCTTTTTGGCCACGTCTCGTTAATTCGTCTAGGAAGAAGTACTGCCTTATGGTGGAAAAAAAGGTTTATTGAGGAAAAATATTTGTCTTTTTGTATGGGACAACTATACGTCGGGTACACTTGTGTGTAAAGTAAAAGAGCGCGTTCGATTTCAACTGTAAAAACTCGGTTTATTTCATCGACTAGGTCTGCTTTTATAGTTTGTCATACAATTCAAGTCATCTAATTCAATAGGAAGCATGGTCAATAATATTCAAATACAAAAAGGCGGAACTATTCTGTTAGGAATGAAAAGGAGCTTTGGCGCACTTTTCGTGTGTATCATGCAATACAGAAAATGTTGCGTGGTGGATGTTGCAGCGATGATAGTGATGCTACAGTACCCCCTTCTAGAGAAGCCGAAGATTATTGGAATCGCTTTGGAATCCTCACACGCCGCCCATAACGAGTAACCTTCGTTGCTTGATCAGTCGACGTCGTTGAAGCTGGACGATTACACTCGGGATGTGGCTGCTGTTGATCTTCTGTTGTGTATGCGGGCTTAAGACGATCAATTGAAATATTCACATTACGGCCGCCGACGTTGATTTTGTAGTGCTTATTGGTTCGCTCAAGCACCGGGAAGGGTCCATCGTAAGGTGGTGATAGCGACGGTCTGATTGAATCATTTCTGATGAACACATTTTTACACGTGCTGAGATCGGGGTGCACAAACACATTACCACTCTCATGCCAAGCTGTATCGGGTGGTCGCAGTTTTCGCATAGCATTTCGTAGATCATTCGCAAAATCAGATGTAGTTGTGATACGAGAATTTTCCCCAAAAAACTCGCAGGGAATCCGAAGAGTCGTCCCATAAACCATTTCTGCCGGTGATGCACTGATGTCCCCTTTATAGATGGTTCTCAGCCCGAGTAGTATCATCGGAAGATGCTCGGTCCATCGATCGGGGTTGTGACAAAGAATCGCAGCTTTCAATGTTCGGTGCCATCGCTCGATAATACCATTTGACTGAGGGTGATACGGTGTAGTTCGGAAATGAGTAATCCCAAACGTTCGACACAACTCGTTGAAGAGGGTCGATTCGAATTGTCGTCCTTGATCAGATGTAATCTGTTTCGGTACGCCATAACGAGAAATCCATCCAGTGACAAGAGCGTGAGCAATGGTGGATGCCGTCATATCAGGAATAGGTATTGCCTCCGGCCAACGAGTAAACCTATCAATGATGGTAAGACAATATCGGTGGCCGTTGCTCGGTGGAAAAGGTCCGACGATATCGATGTTTATGTGGCTGAATCTATCGTCAGGCAAAGCAAAACGTTCTAGAGGTGACTTGGTGTGGCGCGACACTTTAGACCGTTGGCACGGTTCACATTGTTTGGCATAAGCGATACTGTCCTTTCGTATACTTGGCCATACAAATCGCTGAGCCATCAATCGGGCTGTTGCTCTCGTTCCTGGATGTGAAAGATTGTGGGTTGCTTGAAGAAATTGGTGACGAAATTTTTTGGTAATGAATGGTCTGATGCGATTCCCAGAGCAGTCGCAATACAAGTGTAAATTTGATCCTGGAACAATAAACTGTTTTAGGTTTAATGAGGTTTGTATTTTATCTCCCAGAATCGCAGTTAATTCGTCGTCGATTTCTTGATCGGTGGCGAGGGCATTAAAGTCAACCTTTGGGACAGCATGAACAGCGGCAATTCGAGAGAGTAGATCTGCTACACAATTCTCCTTACCAGCTACATGACGAATGTCTGTGGTGATTTGGCCGATGTAATCTAATTGTCGTGCTTGTCGATCAGATGCTTTTTCTAGGTTCTGTTGAAATGCGAACACGATCGGCTTGTGATCGGTGTATATGTGACAGTTTCGACCTTCTAACATGTATTTGAAGTGTCGCACTGCCAGGTATATCGCCGTTAGCTCTCGATCGTAGGTACTATACCTTAGTTGTGCCTTATCGAACCTTTTGGAAAAGAAACCTAGGGGCTGAACGTGGCCGTTAACAACTTGATGCAGTACGGCACCGGCTGCTGTATTCGATGCATCGACCCACAAAGATAGCTCAGCATCTCGTGCAGGATGAGCTAATAATGCTGCATTTGCAAGTTGTTGCTTGCATTTTTCGAATGCTGACAAGGTTTCATCTGTCCAGATTAGTACCGAGCGATCGTTTTTCTTATTTCCTGTAGTCATATCGAGTAGCGGCATTTGTGCTACGATAGCGTTTGGGAGGAATCTTCTGTAGAAATTAATTACAGCAAGGAAGCTTTTGAGCTCTTGCACTGTGGTTGGCCGTTTATAATTGCGCACAGCTTCTACTCGCTCGGGTAATGGACTTATTCCTTCGGGTGAAACTGAGTGACCAATGAATGTTAGTTCACTTTTACCGAACTCACATTTGGCTACGTTGATGGCCAGATGATACTGTTCAAGTCGCCTGAACACTTGACGAAGATGATCGCGATGTTCCTCTTGGGATGATGACGCGATGAAAATATCATCAATGTATGGGTATACGAAATCCAACCCTCGTAGAACTTCGTGGATGAGTCGTTGGAAGGTTTGAGCAGCGTTGCGCAGTCCGAACGTCATGTGGGTGAATTCAAACAAACCAAACGGGGTCGTGATCGCAGTTTTTGGTATGTCGTCGGGGTGGATGGGTACTTGGTGAAACGCCTTCTGCAAATCAATCTTCGAGAAAATATTCTTTCCATGCAAAATAGAGGTGAAATCTTGCAGATAAGGGAGAGGATATCTATCGGGCACTGTTTGAGCGTTGAGTGCACGGTAATCTCCGCAAGGCCGCCAGGTTCCATCCGCTTTCTTCACCATGTGTAGTGGACTTGCCCAACTGCTGGACGATGGCCGACAAATTCCAAGTTTCATCAAATTTTCGAACTCCGTGCGAGCAGCAACAAATTTTTCTGGAGCAAGCCGTCGCGGGCGAGCAAACGTTGGTTGACCAGTTGTTTCGATCCGGTGTGATATTGAGCATTTACTCACGGTGCCAGGAGGGGACATCTGCGTGATTGATGGGAATTCTGATAGCAGCTCGGAATATGGTGATGTTCGACTAAACGTTTTAATGGAGTTTTCGTTGGTTTTTTCAAGCATCGCCATTGTCTCAAGCTTCGTGGTATTGTCTATTAAGCGATGGCGTTTTAGATCGATCAATAGGTCATAGTGGCAGATGAAATCTGCGCCGATGATCCCTGTTGTTACGTCTGCTATGAGGAAAGTCCATAAAAATTCACGTCGAAGGCCGAGGCTGACTTTTAGTAATGCTTCTCCGTAAACCTTTATTGGAGATCCGTTGGCGGCGAACAGTCTTACAGTGCTTGGTTTGATGCGGGATGATTTTGAATCTCTCGGGATGACCGATACATCAGCACCAGTATCGATGAGGAAACACCGGTTGGTAATTTTATCAGCTATTTTGAGGCGAAAAATCGTGGCTGTGTCGGACGGTTCGCTTTTTTTCATCACATGATCTTGCGGTTGGCGTCATTGTTGACTTGCTTTTGATGGTTGCCCGAATGAACACGGCTTTCTGCACCGGCGTGCATCTCCTCCAAATGTTCGATGGTACCAACACATGTCGTATGATGATTGGACGTCAGTGCGTTGATCTCTTCTGGTTCTGCTGCGAGAACGGGATTGATCTTGCCAGCTTCTTTGTGGCTGGAACATTTGCTCAAATTTCCGGTTTAATTGCAAGATTTCACGATGAAGAGCTTCCATACTACATTTGCTAGATGTTTCGAGCACGGTGGCTGGCGTTGTTGAAGTAGTACCGATGGTGTTGATGTTACGAAAACCCATTGCGTCGATGATCGCGTCGGCAATGGTAGCCTTTTCTAATGCATCGCCTTTAGATGCAATTACAGCCGCTTGAGCGTGGGGTGGAAGCCTGGAGGCCCACAAGTCTAAGAGCACTGGTTCGCTTAACGAACTACCTGCGACGCTTACCATTTCATTGTAGAGCTGGCTGGGTTTCATGTCTCCTAGTGGCATATCGGAAAGAACTCGTTGTAAACGTTTCTGTTGGCTGTCGGCGAAATGATCAATTAACTTTTTCTTGATGTACGGATAGCGGTCGGAAGCCGGGGTGGCGTCTATGATAGATCGCAGCTCTGTTAACTTCTCTGGTGGTACCTGTGCCATGACAATGTTGTACTTTTTCGCGTCGTGTTGATTGCCCAGTCCAGAAGCAGCAAACCAGAATTCTAGCGATAAGAAGTACGACTCGATGTTCGATGCAGACATTGCCGGTGGGTTGAGACGTGGCAAGTTGATCGTTTCCACATTTGCAAAATCTTGCTCATGTAGACCGCTGGGTCCGGACAATTGCTTATTCTCCGTCATTGCGCGAACACGGGGTCACCAATTATGGGACAACTATACGTCGGGTACACTTGTGTGTAAAGTAAAAGAGCGCGTTCGATTTCAACTGTAAAAACTCCGTTTATTTCATCGACTAGGTCTGCTTTTATAGTTTGTCATACAATTCAAGTCATCTAATTCAATAGGAAGCATGGTCAATAATATTCAAATACAAAAAGGCGGAACTATTCTGTTAGGAATGAAAAGGAGCTTTGGCGCACTTTTCGTGTGTATCATGCAATACAGAAAATGTTGCGTGGTGGATGTTGCAGCGATGATAGTGATGCTACAGTTATATCTGTATTCTCGTAGGGGAGAAGGAGAAAAAAAATAAAATATAGAAGGGGGGGATATTGGGGGGGGAATTTGGGGGGGGGAGAAAAAAAAAAAATAAAAAAAAGGGGGGGAAAAAAAAAAAAAGGGGAGGGGGTAAAGGGGGAAAAAGGGGGGGGCGGTGTGGGGGGGGGGGGGGGGGGGGGGGGGGGGGGGGGGGGGGTGGGGGGGGGTGTTGCTTCCCTTTGCGTTTTTTTTTATTTCCAACCTACCGTACACTAACGGAACTTTCAACACTTTCTCTTCATATCTTTCATTTTTTCTACCAAACATTACTGTCCACTCTTGGTGCTTCATGGTGATGAGCGAAACATCCTTCTACATCATAATCGTTACTCCACGCACGGGGAATACAAACATAACAATTAGATCCAGAAAAGGTTCGTATTGTGTTTTGTGACCCTAAAACGATTTATTTCATTCGATGTCCCTATAGTGGTCCATAGCCTACGATCACTGAGTTGCAGATATTGTTAGGTCTGATGGCTCGGCTGGTGGTGGTTCATAGCCTTTAACTGCAAATAAATAATGACTCTATGAAGATCCTGAGCATGAATTGTTATGATGGTAGTGTTTATGGCCTTGTGAAGGTATGAAATGCATGTATGTTTGATTTATCAGTAATTCTATATACTGTGACGGACAGTACAATAAAATAAATCCAGATACTCATTCAATATGTTCATGTTTGGAGGTTTGTCTTTCATTTTCCGGAGAAGTAGTTTAGCTGTAATTTTGACGATAGCCTAGAAATACCAAGAATTAACATCTCTAACAAATTCATATGTTTTCAAATAGAGACACCACTTACGACAAACCAATAAGAAAACCTTTTGATTTCCATAGTTTAGGCCGTGTTGATGAATTTGAATTACGATCTATAGTATACTGATGCTATAATGATCCGTACATCAAACATATATTCAAATCCCCAATTTTGAGCATAACATATGAAAATGAAAAGGCGTTCTTAATGTTTTGTCGTATTGGTGTCTGTAACTTTTGAAATGCTGAATGAAAATTATGGATTTATTACAGCTAAAAAATCATGTAACTTCAAAACTACAGTTGAAATTTTAGCACAATAGCTTCACGGTGAAATGAAAGACAAGCCTCCTAGCATGACCATTATGTATACAAATTGAACTTTGGTTTTAATGTATTTTCCGTCACTGTACTGTTTATCTGTTGCATATGTTTGTTAACATGTAATGTGATTATGGGAAAAGTCTGCTCCTCAACCAAATGTGCTCAGGAAGATCTAAATAAATTCAACATTTATTTGTGCAAATTGAATCCTTTGATATTATTGATTTTTTTTCAATCGATTGAACGGAAACTAGCGATAACGACAAAGTAAAGCTCTACTCTACTATAATAAAAGCTTTTTTTCTTTTAAGAGAATTTTAAAAATGATCAGAATTTTGGTAACTTCAAAAACATCCTTTCTCCAGCGCCATCATTTCAATTCCTAACACGAAACATGTTTCGACGTGATAACTACAGCGAACTTTTAAAACTAAATTGAATCTAACTTAATTCTCACAATAATTAAATATGCTGAGTCTTGTAGGGCTACTAGTTTACATACCGTGAAAAGAGCCTTGCTCGTGGAAATGTTATGACTCACGATGGTAGCGAATATATCCGTATTGATGCTTCTACCGGTTTCAAAATTATACCTGTAACCTGGAACTAATACCAGAGCCTGTATAACCACTTGCGACTCATTTACTGCACACACCATAACCGTCCTTCGCAAGTTTCTTTCGCAAGTTCGTCGGTACTGCCTCATGCGTTCAGTATAAGTAATTTTGACAATAATTCCGCTTCTTCTTCCTTTTTTTATTTTTCGCCGGTATTGCTTTGATTTGGGATAACCAGTTATAACACATTGAGGATGTATGTTAGTCCCAAGCATCATCTGTTGGTTCTCTGTGTAATTACAGCTGATCTGGCAATAACGGAATTGCAATCTCGGGAGGTCAATCTTGCTTATCCACATGCACATTAATTTCTAACGCGTACTATGACCGCCGTCCTCTTGAGGACGTCTTATTAAAACAATCTATACCCGAGCAGGATAAAATAACATAAGCATACCTCATTTTGATTTTGATAACTGGCCTTGGTATTAAAGAGCACAGCATAAGAGGTAAAATACCTAAGCAAAATACCTAAGAATTCCCGAGCAGAAGCGAATAACTTGATAACTGGCCTTGGTATTTATGAGCTCAGATTAAGAGGTAAAATACCTGAGGATAATACCATCAAATTGTTCCCACAATGTCATGCGAATACCGAATTGAGGTAAGACAATACCAAAATAATACCTCTAAGGTGACCAGATACTTACCCAGGTATCCGGAATATCAAGTTTAGTTATTCTAGAGACATTTTGCTTGCAATTCTTAGGTATTTTGCTTAGGTATTTTACCTCTTAATCTGAGCTCTTTAATACCAAGGCCAGTTATCAAGATCAAAATTATGTATTCATATCCCGAGCAGAACACAAAAGCATATGAATACCTAATTTTGATCTTGATAACTGGCCTTGGTATTAAAGAGCTCAGATTAAGAGGTAAAATACCTAAGCAAAATACCTAAGAATTGCAAGCAAAATGTCTCTAGAATAACTAAACTTGATATTCCGGATACCTGGGTAAGTATCTGGTCACCTTAGAGGTATTTTTTTGGTATTGTCTTACCTCAATTCGGTATTCGCATGACATTGTGGGAACAATTTGATGGTATTATCCTCAGGTATTTTACCTCTTAATCTGAGCTCATAAATACCAAGACCCGTTATCAAGTTATTCGCTTCTGCTCGGGTATGCTTTTGTGTTCTGCTCGGGTTGCAAGCAAAATATCTCTCACATAATAAAACTTGTTATTTGGATATTCCTACCTGAGAGGTACTATTTTGGTATTGTCTTACCTCAATTTGGCCTTTGCAACAAGGATCTGTCGCATCGTGCGATCGGAAAAAAAAAGTTGGGAATCGCGAATTCCACGGTGTCTGGTATCATAAAACGGTTCGAAGAACGTCTGACTGTTGATTGGTAGCGGAGATCCGGTAAAAAAGAGCCGTCAGGTCAACGAGAACGATCACAAATAAGTGGTTGGGGCCTTTAAATGGAAACCGAACGCCTTAGTTCGAGGTGTGGCTAGAAAGTGGCATGTGAGCTAGACTTTTGTGCAGAATATCAAAACTCGACCTGAATTACGAACGTTTAAGGTTCACAAGTTCCCAAACCGTGACGAGAAACAGAATACGGTCGCAAAAAGCCATGCCCGGAAGTTGTCGACCAGAAGTTAACGAAACCACATTGCTGCGTAATGGATGACGAGACATGTGTGAAGGCGGACTTCAATCAAATTCCAGGGAACCTGTATGTGACTTTCATGCCACTACACGAAGGACGTGCCGAAAGAACCCACCAGACACTCCGGAACTGCGCCCAATAGAAAAAAAACACTGGGCTGTTATGAACCTTTTAAACCGACCTAAAGTGGTGAAGAATGTAGAAGAAATAAAGAAAGCTTGGGTTTATGTACAAAAAACTGCCGATTCTGAGGTCGTGCAGAACCTTATGGCTGGGGTTAAGGCCAAGGTTCGAGCATTCGGATATAAAGGTGAAATAAATTAAATGAATGATGCCAGAACTAACTTTTTATTTATTCCCTGAAAATTTTGTGATAATCGGATAAAAACTTGAATTTTGGGAATGAATTTTATGTGTGCGGATTTTAAACGGTACACCCTTTATTCAAGCACATGGAATCAAATTTAGCATGTGGAGGTTTTTGAAGGCCAGAAATATTCCTATGGTGATTCGAGACCCCTCTCCCTCTCATACAAATGAAACACAAATTTCAACCAAATATAAGAATTATCCGGGCAACAAAACTCAAAATGTGTATTTCTCGGTTAAGAAGCATTTTCTGATAGAAGTTTGAACCCTTTTTTAAAGTAAGTATCGTGTTCAAACAAATTTTTCTTTCTATTTCAATCCCATGTTCAATTCCGTTTACGGAAACAGAAAATTAAAGAATCGAAAGGTAATTTCTGCAGCATTATGTACCTGAAAAGAAAGAAAAATAAAATCGAATTTGTAAGGTTACTTTGTCACTTTTACATTCGGAAAACTATTAAGGCGTCATATCGTTCCATGCAGATCAGTTGTCAAAATTCCGCTTGGTAATATTGAACAAAATCCCGTAACTTTTTTACTTTTTAAGTCTTGGCCTTTAGTCAAGAAAGAGGGATGCTGAGCTACTCTCAGTGCTACATTATGCGCAAGAAGTTAGACTTAGGTTTTGCAAGAGCCTATTACGTTTAAACTGACAGGACACGGTGTAGTTTGAAGATATAATTTTTGTCTATGAAATGCTTCTAAACAGAATGAAAAACCATGGTAGAAACTACCGAGGGTTGAATTAAAAACTCACAGCTACGTTTTATTGCAGAAAATAATTTCATTTAGTTCAACTACGATAAAACACTTGTAAGTAAAAATTGCAGTAGAAAATACCTGTCAAAATTAATGGTAGTTCTTTTTTTATAGTTCCTTGATTATTGAGTTTTTTAGCTCTGGGCTGGTTCATCTCCCATCGAAGTCACTCAAATACCATTTTGGGTATTTCGTTACTTATCCGGGGGTGATTCAAACTCGTGACTTTGGCGTGAGAGGTATGGATGTTAAGCACTACGCCGGGTCGTCCACCAAACTTTATGGTAGTTTTCACGGAAATGCAGTAATTTATACGGAAATTATGGTAGATTACCATAGAAATTTTAAAACTGGCGTAGTCAGCCAAAATAGAAGGAATTACCGCACTTTACGTTCAATAAATTTATACAACACAGCTACGCAAACAGAAATAACAATAAAAACAAAATAAAAAAATACACATTAGCAAACAAAAATATTTTAACAAAACTCATCCCGAAAAACAACCATAAACTCGTCAGTTAAGTTATATTTTTACATTCATTTAGTTGCAAGCGTAGCGGCGCTCGCACCGAGTTCAGCTAGTTTTACAATAAAACAAATTTTTTTTAAGTTAAATTATTGTGACAATGCACCTGCTCACACAGCTCAAAAAACCATGGCGAAAATCAGTGAATTGGGGTACGAATTGTTGCAGCATCCACCCTATTTGCCAGATTTCGCTCCCTCTGACTTCTGGCTGTTCTCAAACCTCAAAAAATTTCTTCATGGAAAGCATTTTTCATCAAACGAAGAGGTTAAAGCCGCCTTGGAGGAGTATTTTGCAGGCCTTCCAGAAAGTCACTTCCGTGATGGGACAAAAAGTTGGAAGATTGTTGAACCAAGTGCATTGATCTTATGGGAAACTATACTGAGCAATAAAAGTGATTGCCCTAAAAAAAAATTTCATTTCCGCTTTCAAAACGTTTTGACTATCTACGTAGATACCTGATATTTGTAGAAAATTTTAGAAGATTTTTCAGATCAGGTAATTTTTACATTTTGAATGTAATTTGACGGGAAGCAGCATCCTTACTGTTGTGAGAAGTAAACTCAGAATCATCAAAACAACAAAAGGTGGCTGTCTCCTGTTATCTCTTAAAATGGTCTATCACTAGCACATCGGTAGATCCATGAAGATCAGCTTTAGAAATACGAGCAATAGACCTGACAAAAATAAAGCTTGACATTTTGACGAATGCATTAGACATGGTCAATATAAACCTGAAAATCGGATGACTGCAGAGATGACAAATAGACGAATACCAGCTGGACTTGAGGAGGTTGGGGGCACGGCTTCGAGCCCCCAAATTTAAGCGTTTTTGACAAGATGATGTTCATTTGTTGTTTCATACAACATGAACATAGTTGCACTCAGAACCAAACATTAACCCACAAGTTAATGGCCTCTGGACACCCGCAACTGTAAATTGCAATTCGTTCCCCGTGTTATATACTTACATTGAGTGGCATAGTCTGGAAAGAAAAAGTTCACGCGAATGCAGCATGAAGCTCAATTCATTAAAGGAATCAGGCCTCAGTTATAAAATCAGACATGGTTGACAAAGCAAACTTAGTTCGCAGCTAGCCACACCTATTGTTGTGTTAAATGTGGAATGAAATTTAATGGAATTTAAAGAAGACAATTTTGAACCATTTGATACCTGTTTTTGTCTACCCTGAAAGGGAATATCAAATTTTAAAACTATCCATATTAACATGGGAGCAAAAGTAGGTCCTTTTTAAAAAAAAATTGAACTACTTATACAGCAACTCCATAGAAAAGAGATAAACTAGAATTTAGAATTTAGATTTAGAATTTCATAATAATTGCTAGTTTTGTTCTTTATCGAAAATTATTCGACCCATATTTTTTTATTTTTTTTATTAAGGTGAACGTTTCTGCGTTAGTGGGATCCAAAAAATTGACTTTTTTCAAAAATGCTGATTGATTTTAACAATAAAAAACACAAATGAAAGGTAATTAAACATCATCTTAAGAAAAATAGGAAAACATCTCCTTTTTTGCAACATTGACTATGAAAAAAGGATTCTTTTAGTTTTTTAAGGTTTTTATGGTCTCAGGACCAAAGAGCATCCTCGTTTTTTATATTTTTTCTTGATAGATTGGACATATTTGCAAAATTGGCGATGTATGTATTTCAGTTTTTAAGATAAGTTTTTTTCAAAACTGCTTTTTTTAGGGTTTTGCTGACTATGCTACTATGCATTTTTATTACTTAAAGAAACTTGTCAACCATGCGTCCCCATCAATCCGAAGATATATTTATAAGTTCATGTAGCTGTTTTACTCATTTAATGGAAGCCAACATAATGCATTTCTTTGCGAAATTTGTTTTTATTATACACAATGAATACATAAATTATGGATAACGATTATTTTACAGTTTCATCCATGTTTCATCGCTGGAGAACAAGAATCTTTTTACGATAATATACATAACTAAGCATTTTGGAAAAAAGGCAATTTTTTTTGTACCACCCTAACGCAGAAACGACCACCCTAATAAAAAAAATAAAAAATACGGGTCAAGTATTTTTAGATACACAACAAAACTACCAACTGTTATGAAATTCTGAGAGTTCGTATATCTCTTGTCAATGGAAATGCTGTATGTTAATAGCAATTTAATTTTTATTGCAAAAAAATTATAAGATTTTCCAATCGAATGGTGTGTGGATGAAGTCATTTTGTTCAGTAGAACGAGAGTTATTAGCATTCAAAATTCGTTCACGGGATCGTAACGCTCCCATTTTCCAAAATTTTGGAATGACACCCCGTATAGAAAAGAGTAACGTAGTTCTATTTATTTAATACATAAATACTTTATAAACTAGACAATCGATTTTCAGATAACTCAGTCCGTAAAGGTCGGTACCGGCAAAAAAAACCCTTAACCTAGTGTTGCTCGACTGTGCTGCCCACAGAATTCATTAGAGGATTAAAGCACACTCAAAGCTCGATACGAAAATTTCGAATGGTTTAATCTTATTTTTCCTCGAAATCGACACCGTAAACTTTTCCGCTCAGCTAGTCAACAAACCCCCACGCAGCCGGCACGCATTCCTCAACTGATAACCGTAGCCACAATGATGATAGAAGGATGAAAATAACTAACTAATGATGGGTCTAATGACCATCCGCAACCACTGCTACCGATGACAACGTTGATGTTATTGTTGACTGCGGTTTCCCATGCGGATGCTCATTATTTTCAATTAAAAGAAATTTTCCAATTAAATATAATTAATTCATCAGAATGTCATTTTCGAGTTATTATTCATAATGTCCCCATTCATTATGGGGTGCTCTTTTTCCTTTCGCCAGATGGTAGAAAGGAGATGTCATTCAATGCCATCAGTTAGATGTTGGGCAAGGGTGCCGAGTCGAAGCTAGTTTTTTTTTTTCGTTCTTGAGCGTCGCCTCCTTTGCGGTGGCAACTCTATGATGGTTCACAATAAACTTTCCTGCGAGATGCTGGGAAAGTGAACTTTCTTTTGATTTGGTGGTCTCCTCAGTCTGCATGATACTTTGCTCGTTTTTGTGCAAACAGTGGAAACAAAAACGTTTTTGTGTTCGTGGAAACAAACACAAAGAACATTTCTTTTCACCTGACATTTGTTTTAACAGCAATGATAGTTTGAGTTTGCACTCAAATGGGTCATTTAACTTATGTTAATAAACATGGTACTAAACTAAGCATTACTTAATTTTTCAAAATAATCAACACGTGAAATTCAATCATTTTTAATAGCAAAGTTTTGTTTTATACTGTTATTCGATGGTGGGTCAATAAATCAGTGACTGTTTTAATTTCCCACCTCTTAACCAAAAGGGCAAAACTGCTGCTGTCAACAGGCTGTCAGTTAAGAATTTGTACAACTGCTTTGTCCTATCAGAATTTGAACAAGCTGCTTCAATTAGTTTGTGACTGACTGCCATAAGTAGCAGACTACCTTTTTTATAATAAAATGAAAAAAAAAAGTTAATTTTGTGTGCTCACTAAGTGCTACTTTAAGCAGAACAAAAACATCAGGCTAAGCTGTAAAAATTATGAATTTTCACAAACGCGTCTAATTTTCCTTCGTTTCATTGCAAGCCAAAGCAAGCGTGAACAATGTAATTGTTTGCAATCTTTCATACAACAGACCTGATTCCAGCTATATCTGGCTTAAATCAGCATAACCTAGCATTCTTTTTACGTGCATAAGATAACGCAGAAAATTAAATGTTTCTGTGTAAGCATGATAAATACTATGAGGACCCTCCACCAATTGTAAAGAAGTGGTTTACTGAGTTTCGTTGTGACCGTTCAAGCAAGGAAGGTGCTGATTGTTCTGGACGCCCAGTTGAGGTCTCTACATCCGAAACAATTGCAAAATTCACGATATGGTGTTGGCCGATCGAAGTTTGAAGGTTAGGGACTGTTCATAAGCCACGTTACCCCATATTTTAAAATCTCAGTCCCCTATCGTAGACTTCTCTCCATACATTTTTGAAAATTTTGTTTGGGGCGTAGACTTTTTATTGTTTTTTTTTATTGTTTTCGTACAATGCACGAATGGTCTTTCTGTGTCAACAAATGCTTCGTGCTTTTGACAGTTGCGCGTGTGGCATTAATTAAGAAGGTAACTTGGTGTTGACTGCAAGCCTCTCACCCCATCAATCTCATCGAAGTTGATCGCCCGCTTCGCTAGTCGGTGTGGGGATCGAATTTGATCAGGGATCACACAAAGCCTAAGGTCTGTATCCACAATAATCCAGACACCTTAAAACTTAAGTAGAGCACAAATTTCGCATTGTAAAGGGCGATACGGTCAAAATTTGGTCAATATCAACTTGACGTGTTTCTTTCAATTTTGCATTTAAAAAACCTGATTTTGAAGGTGTGTGTGTGTGTAGAATGTTGCTCCTATTTTGATTTTGGAATTCACTCTTCAGTTGTCAAAATGCCGTCCAAGCAAGAAGAGCAGCGTATCAAAATTTTGCTCGCGCATCGCGAAAATCCATCAGATTTTGTACAGCCACCTTGTCCACCTTCTTCGCCGCAGAAAGCCAGTTTGCCTTGAACTGCTGCTCGTACTTAGCAGTTTTTTTGGTGTTCTTTAGGTTAAGCTTGACAATAGCCCAGTATTTCTCAATTGGGCGGAGCTCTGGCGTGTTGGGAGGGTTCTTGTCCTTCGGAACCACCTGCACGTTGTTGGCGGCGTACCACTCCATGGCCTTTTTACCGTAATGGCAAGATGCCAAACCCGGCCAAAACAGTACGGAACAACCGTGTTTCTTCAGGAAAGGCAGCAGACGTTTATTCAAACACTCTTTCACGTAAATTTCTTGGTTGACAGTCCCGGAAGCTATGAAAATGCTGCTTTTCAAGCCACAGGTACAGATGGCTTGCCAAACCAGATATTTCTTTGCGAACTTTGACAGTTTCGTGTGCTTGAAAATATCTGCTACCTTTCCCCTTCCTTTTGCCGTATAAAACTCCTGTCCCGGAAGCTGCTTGTAGTCGGCTTTGACGTAGGTTTTGTCGTCCATTACCACGCAGTCAAACTTCGTCAGCATCGTCGTGTACAGCCTCCGGGATCGCGCTTTGGCCGTCGTATTTTGTTTATCATCGCGATTTGGAGTCACTACCTTCTTGTAAGTCGATAGTCCGGCTCGTTTTTTGGCTCGATGCACGGTTGTAGACGATACACCCAGCTTATTTGCGGCATCTCGGAGAGGTTAGGGTTTCGCTTGAAACTACCGGCAACTCTCTTTGTCGTCTCAGCGGCTTCCGGTTTTCGATTTCCCCCCGATCCAGACTTCCTGGCTGTCGACAAACGTTCCCCAAACACTTTAATTACATTTGTAACGGTTGATTTGGCAACTTTTAGCGATTTTGCCAACTTTGCGTGCCAGTAACTCGGATTTTCGCGATGCGCGAGCAAAATTTTGATACGCTGCTCTTCTTGCTTGGACGGCATTTTGACAACTGAAGAGTGAATTCCAAAATCAAAATAGGAGCAACATTCTACACACACACCTTCAAAATGAGGGGTGTTCAGGTTTTTTAAATGCAAAATTGAAAGAAATACGTCAAGTTAATATTGACCAAATTTTGACCGTATCGCCCTTTATAATTTTATGAATCGGTTCAAAGAGGAAATGTTGCTGAACATTTTAAACAAAAAACCTGTCAAAGTTTCTAATGAAATCTCTCGTTTGGCAGGCAAAGTGTGGATGCGGTCTCAGAAGCGATATTTCCATCACGTCGGGCACCATAAATGGAAAAATTTACGTGGAAGAATGTCTTGATAAACGCTTATTTCCATTCATTCGGAAACATAATGGTTCGGTGCTGTTCTGGTCAGACCTGGCAGATTGCCATTTTGGAAAGCTGGCTCAGAATTGGTATATGGCTAATAATGAAAATATTGTCCCGAAGGAGTGCAATCTAACGAATTTGCCAGAACTCTGTCCGATCGGAATGTAAATGTTAAACAAATGGTATGAGCATTTGGATTTTTTTTTTTTTGGGCGTAGAAGCACTGCATCCACTGAGTTGAACTATTGTGGTATATCCCTGTTTAATATGCGCATCTTATCCATTTGTCAAGCGAAACATTTGGGTACAACACATCCAATTGACATAACAAAAAATGTTGTATGTTTGCATTTTGATGAACTACTGAATACATTGATTTTCCTATATGTTTCTTTGAACAACACTTCTATTCCGTTGACTACTTTTTGCTGTGCACAATATTTAAAAAGCAAAATGGAACCATGATGTTTTCAAATATTAACATGGAAATTTGTTGCAGAAAAAAAACTTCCAGTCCGTAACTAAACTTTTTTATTAATTGAATCTTTATACATAATAAACTTTGACTATTGTCTTCTCTCCATGTAAACTCTATAATTGAAATAATAAGTCAATAGTCGTGTGCTTATTATTCAAAATAAGACTACGAAAATCATCTAGCAAATTTAATTCAATAACACGGTCGTTCTTCATACACAACCCTGATCCTCTTTAACAGGTAATCGATTTATTAAGAGCCTTTAAAATTTAAATATAATTCGTCTAAATGTTATCTTTTTGAATGCAGAACAACAAACAAATTTGATTTCACTGCATTTTTTTCTGCAATAAACTGCTATGAAATAAGGAATCTTATTGTAAAATTTCAAATACTAATGAACGTGGACGAAATTTTTTTTGATTGATGTAGAAATTCCAACCTAAAAAAAACCATCACGATGAAACCTCTGAAGGTATGCATAATGAATCTTGCCATTTTTTTTATTTGCGGTCAGGGTTTTGAAGAATTATTTCAATTCAGAAACTCAGCGCCTTTCGCCATTTGATAAATCATTTAAAATGTATATCAAAATCTTCAGTATTCTTTGCCATGCGTTACCCAAAATTGCCCATTAATCACAAGAAAATTGTTCTTAGGCTCCCAGAGTTCACCCCAACTGGTCAACCCCGAGATGATAAATTATAACACTTCCCATATGAAATTATGTCTCCACCCATTCCCACACATCCACCCAAATGTGACCATCCAGCACGTATTATGTGACAGCTTCAGCGCATTGTCGCCGTTGCTACCGACAGAAGGCTCGGGGGAAATTATTTTCCCACTTATATCTCTATAATCTATTCATAAACCGGTCGACCATGCCGGTTCCTTGGGCTCGGGATCGGTTCAAAGCCGGAACATGTAGAAGTGAAGATGACCCAGCCGGACGGGGGGCGATGGCGTTATTCGACGTATGTCACCTTTCATAAAGCCACGCATGACCTCCCCCACAAACCCACCGCTGGCTGGCTGTCTGCTGGCTGTAAGTGGCAGAAATTGAGCGTGGTTGAGCACACTTGGGGACCGGTCAGAAATCATGTGTTTTTTTTCTCCGTTTTCAAGACCCTCCCCCCTCCTTGCTCAACCTATGACCACGTGGTTTTTTGAATAAAAAAAATAGTAATGTTCCTGCAAATAATCGACTTTTCAGAGGAAACATTCTGAATACTCATGCAATATTGTGATATCAATTTTAAATTCTTCTCCCGATGCGATCGCAACAAGTCCTGATTTGAAACTGACGTGTTTTGCTTTTGCTGCGTCATCGCGTTTTCTTATTCAACATAAATATAGTGTGATATTATAAAATCTCCGTGTGCTTTGCGTAAGACTTAGTGAATGTATTCGGTTCCCTCTCAAAATGAGTTATGGTCGTGTTTCTTCATGAATCATGAAAAAAATCAACTATACGAAACGACAACCTCCATCTGTACGCAAGTACGCAAGTCTACATCTACCGCATCTCATCAACAAACTGGTAAACCTTCATTATTAAGAATCTTTTTAAAACCTGTAAACAATTTTATCTTCAGTCCTGTAAATAATAATTTTAAAACTGTCATAGATATGAAATTGATTTGAAATACTTTTATAGCACTTTTAATAAATAAAAATATTAACATTTTCAATAGGCTTACCTCATGAATTTCATCGATGAGCATAATTAATTATGCCAATAATAGTACTAATGCTAATAATATAAATTATTGATAATAATTATAAATATTAATTATGGTTCTTATCTTAAAAATAGTGAAGTATTTATAGGCCTATGGGTTAATAAATGGAAAAATCAGTCTGGAGAGAGGTGAAACAAAAAATACAAGCATGCTCGTCCTTTTCTTGCATGGAAAACTTCACCTGAAGATAACGTTCTGGATATGATGCGGCTATCCTTGGCGTGGTCAGATCCAAAAATGTCGCATCTGGTAAAAAAAACTCCTAGTGCTTATCCAGAAATCGACCAAAATTTGGTCGACTTAAACTTGACGCATTTCCTTTCATGGTGCATTAAAAAATTATGCACAACCCTCATTTTGAAGATGTGTGTGTGTAACATCATGCCTCTATTTTGATTTTGAGATTAGCACTTCAGTTATCAAAATGTCGTCGAAGAAAGAGAAGCAACACATCAATATTTTTGCACGTGCATGGCGAAAATCCAAACTACTCTCACGCCAAGTTGGCGAAATTGTTGTATGTGGCTAAATCAACTGTTACCAACGTATTAAAAATGTTCGGTGAACGTTTGTCGACTGCCAGGAAAGATGGATCGAGGGGAAATCGACAGCCAGAGGCCACAGCGACGACAAAAAGAGTTTCCCGCTGTTTCGAGCAGAACCTTAACCTCTCCGTCCGAGATGTCGCAAAGAAGCTGGGAGTGACACCTTCAACCGTGGATAGAGCTAAAAAACGAGCTGGACTGTCGACTTACAAGAAAGTGGTGACTCCAAATCGCGACGATAAACAAAACACGGCGGCCAAAGCACAATCGCGAAAGTTGTACACGACGATGCTGACGAAGTTTGATTGCGTGGTACAGGACGATGAAACTTACGTCAAGGCAGACTTTAAACAGCTTCCTGGACAGGAATTGTATACAGCAACTGGACAGGGAAAGGTGGCAGATAGTTTCAAGCATATTAAACTGTCAAAGTTCGCGAAAAAATATCTGGTGTGGCAGGCCATCTGTACCTGTGGCTTGAAGAGCAACGTTTACATTGTGACCGGAACCGTCAACCAGGAAATTTATCTGAGCGAGTGCCTACAAAAATGTCTACTGCCTTTCCTGAAGCGACACAATTGTTCCGTTCTATTTTGACCGGATTTGGAATCTTGCCATTACGGAAAAAAGGCTATGGAGTGGTATGCTGCCAACAACGTTCAAGTGGTGCTCCGCTCAATCGAACAATATTGGGCCAAACAGTGGTCGGAAAAGCCTTTTTTCCCGGGGAAAAAAAAAACCTCCAAAGGGTACGGTCCCGGGGATGGGGGTCTTGTAAAAATTGTATATAAAAAACCCCTCCCACCGGGGGGGGATCTTGGCGGGGGTTCCACACTGCCCGAGGGGGCGGCGCTATTACAAACTTTTTAACAAAACACAAAAGAACAGGGAAGTCAAACACAAATTTGTAGGACATACAATTTCAAGCCCCTCAGCTCCGCAAAATCTTTCTCTCTCTCTGTGTGTATATAAGAAATAAAATATTTTTTTTTCTGTATGTGTGGATTGTCTAAAAAAAAAATATTTTTTTTTATTTTTATTTTATTTTATATTAAAAAAAAAAAAAAGACAAAAAAAAAAAAAAATAAAACAACACACTTAAATACAACATATCATTCAAAAGTAAGGGGTAATTTTAACTAAAAACATGCGGTTTTTCTTTTCGACCTTATGATTGTTTAGGCGAGAATTGGCCAGAAAACCATCAAATTCTTGTTTTAATGCATATTAAGGAACACAATGCTATATAAATGAGCCCGGGTACTCGTGGGGCACACGAGCGGAGACTGCTTAGAACCGGACATGTTTTTCGTTAAAATCACCCCTAACTTTTGAAAAATAAAATATACGCAAACACTTAGTTTAGCAAAAACATGCATCATAATTTGCTCAACTTTTTTTTGAAGATTATTTTTTACTACCATTTTAAATTAAAAAGTTAGAAACTGATTTTTAAGGTACACCCTAATCTAAACCAGCAAAATAGCTCCGAACTAGAGCAGTGCGCAAGCGCCGAACGCTCCAGTTTAAATATAAAAACTTTGTTCAGCAAAAATGTGCGCTGTAATGTTCTCTATATTTTGTTTGGACACTACCTTTTCTTAAAATGAGAAACAAAAATGTTAGAATAAAAAACCTCATTTTTTTAGAGACACCCTGAGTTAAACCAGAAAATAAGTTCTATCATGGTCAAATAAAGAGCTAGAAAAATGATGTCTTGGGCAAAGTTGCTTGAAATTGTATGCCCTACAAACTTGTGTTTGACATCACCGTTCTATTGTGCTTTGTTAAAAAGTTAGTAACAGCGCCGCCCTAGCGGTAGAGTTTGGAACTACGAAAAGATCATCACAAGATGGACATGGTTTTTAAATACAACTTTGTAGAAGACACCATGACTCGGAAACGTAACCTTTAGAAGTTATTAATTTCGCCGTAAAAAAAGGCTTTTCCAACCACTGTGGGCCATCGTCAAGCGGAACCTTAAGAAGATTCAAAAAGCTGTTGTAAGCAAGAAACAGTTCAAGGCAAACTGGCGTTCTGCGGCGAATAAAGTGGACAAGGAGACTCAACAAAATCTTATGGCAGTTGTTAAACGAAAGACCCGGCAATTCGCATTCGGTAAAAAGGAAGCTAAGCTGAATATTTCTCGTGCATTCTGTATTAACTGAACTTGAAGAAGAAAAAGAATTTGACTTATTAATAAAAACTTTGATCGACTCACACACATTACTGCTTGACCAAATTATTGATCGGAACACCCTTTAGTTGCACGAACTTAGAGCCGGCCAGAAGATCGTAAGGCCCTCGTGTTGCTTCAACAGAAGAAGCAGACGCTTATCTAGACACTCCTTGAGGTAGATCACCCCGTTTACAGTCCCGGTAGTCATGAATGGCACAATTCGTTTGCCGCATGAGCAGATCGCTTGTATTTCTTGGCAAACTTTGAAAGTTTCTTCTTCCTTACTTCCTCCAGAATATCAAACTTTTGCTGGGCGATGAAGAACAGTAATCCTGGAAGCTTCCGGAAGTTCGTCTTGACGTAAGTATCTTCTTTCATGATGAGACAATGAGGCTTAGTCAGCATTTGGGTGTACAGTTTTCGGGCCCGTGATTTTCCCACTTTATTTTGCCGTTCGTCGCGATTTCGAGCCTTCTGCACTTTGTACGCCTGCAGTGTCTCCCGGTACTTGTGCTCTCTGAACGAAAGATTTGGACAGATTCAACTTTTTGGCCACATCCCTGACCGATGCATTGAGATTCGGCTTAGACGCTTTCACGACACGCTTGTGTTTCGTAATAACGTTTAATCACACCACTCACCGTTGACTGCACGATTCCGAGTTGTTTTCCAATGTGCCGATGGGAGAATTGAGGATTTTCCAGGTGCTTGCGCAAAATCAGTTTGCGGCGTTGCTTTTCGGGTGAAGCCATTTTTTTTTCAATTTTCGAAAAACTGACAGCGATAAAAATACAACAAAAAAACACTCTAAACTACTTCCACCCAAATTTTCAAGAGAAAATACCCAATGGGTAATTTTCTACAGCGTTTTTTTTTTTCGTGAAGAAATTTGATGTGGGACACCCTTTATTCTGCAAATTTACAGTTCGGTTGGGTTCAATATAGTAGCAGTAGTTTTTTGCCCACTGTGCGATGGTGTGAAAAAAATTTGCGAAATAGATTATTGTGGCTCAAAATTTCATTGATTGCTGGAATATTACTGCAGTCATATATGTTTATAATATGAAATAAAGATTATCAAATAAGTGCGTTGTTTAATAAAGCTATCAAATACAGTCACACGCAATTTCTGAACCGTTTGTAACTGTCGGCAAAAATATGACGATATTTTATTCTTTCTGTTCTTTATCCTCCATGTTCACTTGGATTGTACCTATGAACTGTTGATGGTGTGGGTCTTAAAGACAATGTCAAAATGAAATTTTTTGGCAAGAGGCGTCGCAATAGTATTTAGGCAGCGTTTCAGGATCAGTGAAGGAATGCCATCAGGACCAGTTCCAGTAGACGATTTAAGCTGCTTTCCGACTGGAACCACTGTGTCACTGTCGACGGAAAATGAAGTTCCAACTTTCCAGGTTTAAGTTCCAACTTAACAAGAGGATGTGAATGATTTTTGACGAGCGGTTCCGGCGCTTGGAGAATGAACAGCTCCGTCCCTTCCAACGGCTCCAGACCATCTGCAACGCATCTTCGCAGAAGTTCATCAGGAGTATGGAATGAATGCAAGCGATTCCTGTCCAGCGAACGGGCGCACCGCCTGCAGCAACTGCGCGAGAGCACAACCAAATTTCACTCCTCTTCACATTTTCGGAAGTAATGACGCCTTCTTTGGAAGCAGATATGAATGAAGAGGTATATAGTGATAATAATAATATTTTGTCAACCGACACACTTTCAACAATTTCTTCATGTAAACAGAATGCGACTGAAATTTTGATTTACTGTCAAAATTTCAATCGCATGAAAAGCCCAGCTAAAATTAAGGAAATTTATAATAATTTATTAAGTTCGTCCTTTTCGGTTATTCTGGCAACTGAAACTAGCTGGGACGAAAGCGTGCGTAGTGAAGAAATATTTGGAAGTGTGTATAATGTATTTAGAAACGAAAGGAACCTTCATGAGTCTGAGAAGAAATCAGGTGGTGGAGTCCTCATAGATGTTTCTGCCAATTTTAATTCAGAAATTATTACAACTACAAAATTTAATGAATTTGAGCATGTATGGGTGAAATATTTCATAGCAGGTGAAACACACGTGTTAGCCTCTGTGTATTTTCCACCACTTAATGCTAATAAAATTACATATGAAAAGTTTTTCAAATGCGCAGAAAAAATATTATCTGAACTCCCTCCTGAAGTAAAAGTTCACATCTATGGGGACTTTAATCAAAACAACGCCGACTTCATTTTAGACTCTGAAAATGAAAACATCCTTCTCCCAGTCATTGGAGATAATATCACTTTACATTTCATGTTTGATGAAATTGCTAAATTAGGTCTGAATCAAATTAACCATATAAAAAACCAAGGAAATTGCTATCTAGACCTCCTTTTAACGAATATTCATGAAGATTTCTGTGTGACCGAATCATTAAACCCATTATGGAAAAACGAAAAGTTTCACACAGCAATTGAATATTCCCTATTCATACATGAATATCAAAGATCCAACGACTACGAATATGAAGAAGTTTTTGAATACAAGCTCGCGAACTATGAGAATATAAAAAACAAATTAAACTGTATCAACTGGCAACAAATTTTTACTCTTGAAGTGGCTTGAATCATATTTAACTAACCGGCAACAAATAATAAAAATCAATGAAAAGAAATAAAATCCCATTCAAGTTACTTCAGGAGTCCCCCAAGGCTCCCATTTTGGACCACTTCTTTTTATTTTATACGTCAATGGCATTTCCTTCGTCCTCAAAAATCTGAAAGTGCTAATTTATGCCGACGACATGAAGCTGTACTTGGAAATCAGAAACAAAGAAGACATCAATATATTCCAGTATAAAATTCATTCATTCTACATCTGGTGTAAGAAAAGCTTATTGGAACTGAGTGTAAAAAAATGCAATTTAATATCTTTTAGCAGAAAATTAACAACAACCAACATTGTAATTGCATTAGAAAATCAGAATGTAGAAAAGTGTGAAAAAGTGAGGGATTTACGAATTATCTTAGACTCTAAACTTAATTTTATAGACACTACAACACTATCATACACAAGGCAAATAGCATGTTAGGGTTTATTAAACGCTTCTGCTACAAATTTCAAGACCCGTACACTATTAAAACTCTATATATTGCCTATGTGAGGTCTATACTGGAATATTGCAGCATTGTGTGCTCTCCTCGTCCAGGTATACATGAAGAAAGAATAGAATCAGTACAAAAGCAATTTCTATTATATGCTCTTTGTAAGCTAGGCTGGGCCTCACATCGTCTTCCATCATATGAAGCTCGCTGCATGTTGATTGACATCCAAACATTGAAAGAACGACGAGAATATGCGATGGTTTCATTTGTAAACGATATCCTTTCGCAGCGTGTTGAATCAGCCGAACTACTTTCTAAATTAAATGTTTATGCACCAATTAGACGACTTCGAAATCGTAATTTATTTGCTCTAAACCATCATCGCACGGAATATGCTAAAAATGGACCAATAAATAGCATGATGGATTCCTATAATCAACACGGTGCAGCCATTGACTTTACAATGTCTCGGTATGAATTGAAACAGTATTTTAAGTCCCTGAGGATACAAAACTAATTAATTTTTATATTTATGTATAGTTAAGAAAAAACCTAGTTGTCTATGTACTAGTCTACAAATGGTTGACGAAATAAATAAATATCGTTCAGCTTTTTCGGGCAAGCCGCCTGCAGATGCTGTTCGGATCCAATGCTTCACAGATAAAGCAAAGATCAAGTAAAAGGTTGTACGCATTTAAAATGCCATTCACTTGTCGGAGTACGCTTCTAGCAAAGTAAGTGATGCTGTCCTGAATGACGAACGGGATTTCATCGGGAAAGCAGAAACCCGTTAGTATCGCTTATTCACGATATGGTGTTGAAATTTAAATCACCAACAATTTGAGAGATGATCCGATTAGGCTGCTGACGTTAACGCCATCTGGAGGAACATAGACCACGCATATAAAAAGGGTACCACGTTGTGGATATATTGCGACCCACAGATGCTCAACCTACAAGTTTTCGTTAAGTCTCAGTAAACGAGATATAAAGCTGGAGCGAACGGCCAACAAAATCCCTCCACAGGAATTCTTGTTGCTATTCAGAGTCGATCGATCCAACCAGTAGGCGGAATAGATATCGTTGAACAGTTGCTTCGACAAAGTTTTGTTATTACGCCAGGTTCCTGTGAAGGCATAAATATCGTAGCAATCATCGCTGCATGCAAGCTCATATTCGGCGAGGAAACTATTGATACCACCAGTATTCTGATGTAGCAGGATCTCAGATGAAGGTAAACGTGGGTGCCTGAAAGTGGACGCAACATTTGAGAGTGGATCTAACTGAAAGCCTCCGTTTGTAGCCACAGGACTGTAACTGCGCCGGCACTTTCAAGGCACTTGATGATTTCGAACGTTGTTTCCGGATGAGGTTCTGAAATCCGAACTATCGTGAGTTAGCGCCGGTTCCGAATCCAAATTGTGCTTGCCTGACAATACAGGCTGGGCAGCCCTGCCTCCGGATTCGAGCACAGAGCCGTCCCAACTAGGACTGGAACTGATGACAGATGGATCGACTGCGCCGAAAGGATAAGGGCTGCCCATAGGGTCTGTTAGAATGCGTCCCGGGATAACCTCCATGTTTAATAGAGTTGATGATCGGTGACATGCTGGTTGAACGTTCTTGGCTGGTCCGAGCGAGATGCAGCAGAACCGTTTTTTTTTTGTTTTTTTTTTTTGGTTATGATCGAACGCACGAACAGTAACATCTTCTGGCCAGTTCGAGGGATCGACGACCACCTTGGATAGAGCCATGTTAACGATGACTTTGAAGGAGATGAACGAGAGGTCTTCCAAGCTTTTCCCGCGAGGAACTAGTTTAACGACCTTCATCGGCGAAGGAGCAACATTTGCAATGTCGTGGATGTGCTGCTTAACATCATCTTCTTTCTGATCTGGGTGAACGGAGACACATGGAAAACTACTTCATTGTCAGTGGTCCGGCAAAATTTAGCAACGCTCAACGATCTAGTGCTAAGCCTTAAGCTGCTATAGCTAGGATTGTTTTCGTATGCTTTATCAGATGGGGTGGTAATACCATTGCTGGGTTGAGAAGCAATGGAAGTATACGGTTCAGTAATCCGTCCTGACTGATTGGTAGAAGATCGCTGTTACGTGAAACATTCGGTTGTTGAATGAACGCAGCTGGTGTAGAAACGGTCGCTTGGGTAGTAGTACTGGAATGCTGATGTTTTACAATTTGAACACGCCGATTTCCTACAACAAGCCTGTCGGGTTGGTGTGCCAGTGTACTATTGACTTCATCCAGTACTTCAAAGAAGGATGTCTCATCACAGGATCTTGAACGATTGATAGGATCAGTAGTATCGTCAAGGTTCAGTTGGTCGATAGTCTGGTGAAATGTTGTTTGGTCGATCAATTGGTTTACAGGTTTGAACTTTTTTGTACTATAGAGCGTTCTGTTAATGGTTCGAAGATCGCCTAGGCGTGTGTCCATGGAGTCTGTACGAATCAATAGTTCCCGCAAAGCTTTCATAATCGCACAGTAGGATTGAAATTCAACCGAAAACTATCGCGGAACCAATACAGGCCAACGGCTGCTGTCCAAGCTGAATATTGGATTTTAGTTAATCCCACGCAGATGTGATGAAAGACTAGACCACTGCAAGTTATTACTTTGCCGGTACTGAACGATCGTGAATAAGCATGGCACGTATTCATTTTGTAGATCCGATATCCGCGATGTTCCAAAACTCCGCAAAATTACGGTAGATGTGACTACGAGGAAAGCGCTCACCAGTAGGCAATGCTCTAGTGGGCGTACCGTTGTAGGCTTCCAATATTTGCTTCTAGATGGCAATTCGGGCGAGAGACAGCGAGCGGGTATGTACGTATACAGTGTCGATATGCACAAAGGTGTTGTACCTGATCAAAGATGCACTAAAGCACAACACTGCACTATATGAATGAAGCCGATGGCATATCATCAACGACGGTAATTATCGACTCGGTAAACAATACAAAAATCCGGATGAAAACTGCGACGAGCGAAAGACACGGCCAGAACCGCGTGTCTTCACATGACAAGGGACTGGCGACTCCACGAATCCTTGTCCAGTCAACAAATCCTTCGACTGCCTTAGGCCTTTGAAGCCCAGTAATCCAAAGACAGCTTTTTTATGTATTATTTACTGACCTTTATTTAAAACAAATCGCAAAACATTAAAATAATTGAAGCAAAATTGCCGATTTTGGAAAGCACATAACAGATAAACTAATGTTTATTTTATATAAAACATCGGTATTTAATTGTGAAAATATGCGTCAATAATCAAAATTGCTGTATAAATAAGTCCCACACGGTTTTCTCTCCGAAAAGCCCCCCCCCCCCCTCATTGCCCTACGGTGTCTATCGTGGTCATTTATCAGAACCCCTCCTCCCCATACATGACCATGTAGTTTCCGGATGGCTCCTTACCAACTGGTTGCTTTTTTCGTCATCTAGTTCCCATCAATTTTTTTTTCGGATTCTAATTGCATTCGTCGTTTTGATTTTTCTATCGGTTAAGTGGAATTTGAAAAAGATTAGGGTGGTATCGTTGAAAGCAGTGAAGCTGTGCGAGGTGGAATGGTCAGGTCTACAGAACAATGAAAATTTCCGCTGGACGAAACTCATCTAATTTCATGCGTGTACAATGGAACGGAGAAGCACATCTTACAGATTACCGGTAGAGGATTTGTTCAACGATTCGGTTTCATAAAAAAATTCCTTTAAATTTGTTAGAGCCTGGACGTCGCAATAATGTCCTTTTTGGGTAGCATTCGCTTAAACACATTTGAAGATATTCATATTTTGACGAGAGATGAGATTTAGATCTGTTGAAACCACAAGAAGGTTTGACCACTGCCAAAGTTCTTTAAATTACAAAATGCCCAACAATGACACCCTTCCAGGGTACGGACCAAGGCTTCTCTTTGCACTAAACACTCAGGTTATGAGCAAACTTTTTTTCTCAACATCATCACCCGGTAGATAAATTAACGACTTTCTCTTCGTTCGTCACTCAATGGTTGCAGGAAGCGCGTATTGAATTTGAGTCGAGTTTTCATCGCAAAATGAAAAAGTTGTGGCAAAGTGGGGTCTTCACTTCGGCTTCCGGTTGGTGGCTTCCATTAGTTGGTAATTGTCAACCGAGTCTGCGATAGTGAACAAGCGAATGAAATTAGTTTCTGAAAATGGGAAGTTGATTGCGACGGTGGTCCTTGAGAGAAGTGATTGACTCGACCAACGCAGTTCTTCTATTGCAAATCGACCGTCATTAGAGCAATCATATTCTTGTCCTTTTGACAGCTCGTTAAACGAATGGACGTGATAAGATATTGATGAGTATATTTCAACTTTCCGTCGATTCAACATCATCATGGGCATGTTTATAATGAAATTTTAAATTCTCTATTCGATTGTGACTCACATTAAAAGCTTGTTGAGTTCTGGAGTTGATTAACAAACCAAAAGCCAATCCGTCTGTAATAGCCTTAGCCATCACTACCCAATCCATCGCTCTCTCCCTTTTTGTTCGCCTTTGGCTCCCAATGGTACAGCGCTTTTTATCTCGTAAAACGGCAATAAATTCGAACAAAAAAAATCGGAAAATTACATGCATCCGAGCGGGTTAAACCCCACCATCCATCAGTCGTCGAGGTTCACCCTTTTCATACTCGCCCGTCACGTTGCTGTTCTGCTCTCCGACGACGGATCGCCAGACGACCATGGTCAAGATAGCGTGTGCGGCTGCTCTTAGCGAGAACAAAGCAGTTTCACAGCTAGTGCATGTAATCCTCCCGTAATCATTGAGCACCCATGCTCAACCCGAGAACAATGGCAACTCTACAACAAGCCCCTTCCCCTCCTTCGGTTGCAAGAACAAATGAAAGCGAACCGCCCTTAGAACTGTGGAACACTAATGAGCGTCATAAATCTGGTTCATTTCTCTCCGGATCCACCGGTCGTGGAAGAATCTGGACATTAGCAACGAAGGCAAAGAATAAGCGGAAAAAAGCTGCACTTTCACGACGACAGCGGAGCCATTTCACGCTTGCTTTTCACGATGATGGAAAGGAAGCAGCATTTGGAATATCAACATTCAGCCGGCCAATACGATGCAATGAGATGCGGTGAATGGATGGATGAAGGACTCTGTTATTTCTGGATGAAAGATGGTACTTTGAAGCATGTGGCAAGGAACGATGGTGGTGAGAACAGGCGCATTTTACACACATTTCACTAACTTCAAGGGAAGTTATAACGAGCTGTGGAAAATATTAGTACATAGAGACTGATGTTTGTGGTTGGCTCCTGGTTGCTGAGATTCAATTGTGATAAATGCGTTACTATTAACCATAATATGGTACTAGCTAGAGCGTGGGTGCTTTCTTGGTTGAGTTAGTAAAACTGCAGATACAAAGCAAGATTATATAGAAGATGGGTGGGTTCGATTCACAGTGTTGTGATAAACATCACTGAACCTTGTGAATATTGGCAAGCGGTCCGTGGTCCACCGTGCAGCACAGCTTAGTAATGATACTGAAACATGACCGTTGGACGGCTGCCACATCGATTTTCCCTTTTCATCGATGCAGCTTTTGATCCTGTTGGAGAATGGCTTGGTGTTGTGGTGGATACTTTCGAGACGCAGAAAGCGCAACAGTCCAACGTTTCGAGAATGGGTAATTGTGATTTATGCTGACCGCGGCGGAAAGTGTCACATAGGCTTCAACCACAGCTTTGACTGCACAGTAGAATGTTTAAGATCGACAAATCAAACTCATTCTTATACCGACCATAGTCGAGTAAAGTATCTATGAGCGTCTGTTTGAGATCGCACAGGAGCAAATGATGCCGATTCTGCCTGTTCCAATCAAAATGCTAATTGCTAGGGACATTGAGAAAGGTTCCACACTCGAAAACAGTGAAATTGAACTGAAACTTTTTGAAATGAGAAAGCGAATAAACTGTTTGTGTGAACACCCGCAATAAACCTTTCTAATGCATTCAAAACAGTTACGAATAATGCATTCGGGTCATATTGACTCGGATTTGATCCAATGATTTCTCAATCATGTTATGATTAAATTTTAAGTGTTATGTACTCAAAATAATAGTTGAAGGATGAATTTGACCGTTTAGAATCGGTGCCATGGGATCATGTACAGGTCATTTATTTTGCGTGTGCCATCTACGAAATTCATCGCCAAAATAATCCAATTTGACCTCTTCACTGCAACATATCTTTGAGTATGCAACAGGATAATTGATTAGATACCATGTTACCAGATCAGGATCATAGGAGACATCCGAAGTCATACGCAGACTGGTTCCGGATGCCCCGTTAAAGTGGCCAAATTATGGTTTCAACAGATCCTAGTCGTACGAAAAATCAAAATTTGCAGACTTTATTGGTCAAGTAATCAGAAACCATATCAATGCTTCAAAAGAGCTAGATATCAATTGGCTATCCCGTAACAGGTACCGAATTCCCCGTAAAAGTAACCAAATTATGGTTTCAACAGAACCGAAGGAGTGTATCGAAGAGTATTTATAAACATTTTATGCGTAATTAAGCCTAAACTAAAGCATATTGTTTTAGTGTCAATTCGTAGTACATTTTGTTTGGATCGCAGCAAGCCGTGCTTTGAAATTGACTTGTTTTCTTTTTGCTGCGTCGTTTTCGCGAAAAAAAAATTTAATACAATCGATTTCCTTCCGAAATTTGTGATTGTCGGTAGTATTACCCGTTTTTTTTTGTTATTTTTTGTGCTTCGCTCCCGCACCCGGAAGATGAATTACATCAGCTTAGTTTTGTTTATTAGTGGTAGTATTGTGACAAACGGACATAAATGATCAAGTTTGAGTGTTTATCCGCTTTATCGCGAGTGTATCGATAATTATTAGCAGTTTTGAAGTTCGATATAGAGTCGCCTCAGCGGGGATTTTGATTATTGCCAGAGTGTGGAGTGAAAAAAAGAAGACCAGTGCAATGTAGAAAACGGCCATTTGCTGATCAGAAGCAATAAACGTAGACAACGCGCATGCGCACATGAAAGACTGGAACATAATTTAAGATGGATTCACCACGCGGTGTATAGATTTTTGTTATACAGGTTGCAGGACTATTTATCTCGATGATCATTCTTCTAGCATCAATGCCATCAAGTGTGAGATTTCTTCCTCGAATCTATATGAAGCTCTCCGTGAAACACCAACCGACAGGTTTGAATTTGGAATGTTTCAAATCATGAGGTGCACGTTAAAAATGCGATACGTAAACTTAAAAACACTGTGACATACGGTTCGAATGGTATCCCTGCATGCATCTTGAAGAAATGCTCGAGCGTTTTAGTGCTGCCATTAGTCAAATTATTCAACATTTCATTGCAACAAATGATATTCCCAACCGCGTAGAAGACTTCGGACATAAAAAGAGGAACAATTGTAATATTTCTGATTACCGTGGAATAACATCGTTGAGTGCTTGCTCAAAACTCTTTTAAATCATTGTCAATCAAGCGCTTTTCGTGAACCTCGATCTTCTGCTACGAAAACTCGAAAAACTCAGAGTATCCACAGCCTTTGTAGGCTGGTTCAAGTCATACTTGTCTGGGCGGTCTATGAGAGTTAGGATAGGCTCATCGCTTTCAACTGTATTTACTACATCATCTGGTGTTCCACAAGGGAGAAACCTGGGCACCCTGCTGTTTTCGCTGTTTATTAATGATGCGGCACTCATTTTACCATCTGGAACTCGTGTTTTCTACGCCGATGATTTGAAGATCTTCAATATGATCACTTGTATCGAGGACTGTGCATACCTGCGGAAACTGTTAGATTTATTTGCGGATTGGAGTAAACGGAACCTCCTGGAGCTGTGTGTAACGAAGTGCAGCACTATTTCGTTTACTAGAAAACGTCAACCGATCATTTTTCGCTACCGTCTTAATGGGCATATTTTAGAACGACTGGAAAAGTTTAGAGACCTTGATGTGATTTTGGACCCCCAGCTTAACTTCCGAATTCATATTGACGACGTGATTTCGAAAGCGAACAGACAGCTCGGCTTACCGATGATTACACGGATCCTCTGGGTTTGAAATCACTGTACTGTGCTCTGGTGCGCTCGATTCTGGAATCTGCTGTATTAGTTTGGTGTCCGTTCAACATTATGTGGGTTGACCGTATTGAATCGATCCAAAGAAAGTGTGTGCGCCTAGCTCTTCGTCATCTACCATGGCGTGATCGTCTTAACCTGCCGCCATACGAACATTGCTGTATGCTATTGGGAATTGAAAACCTGGAGAAATGGAGGACTGACATACAAGCGGTTTTTGTTGCCAATGTCCTAGCCGGAGATGTCGATGTACCTGCTATTCTTGCGGATATTAATATATACGTACTAGAACGCTCCCTTCGTCGGCGTAACTTTTTGCATTTGGCAACCCGCAATACTAGATACGGCCATTACGACCCAATACGCTTCATGGCGTCTCGCTTCGACGATGTTTCAAATCATTTCGATTTTCACATCCCTGCTGCCGTTCTGCAACATTATCTGAGGAACCTGACTTAAAATGCGATGGAATTATGGACCGAGAAGATTTAATGATCACTGGATGTTAAACGACAACTGAACAAAAGACTGATTTTCACTTTTTTATCATCTTAACCTGTTTTTGTAACTAGTAATCGATGTATAGTATATTTATTTGCTCTTCTTTTATTGTTCTATTTATGTCAATGTTTGATTTGTATTTAATGTTATATATATTTAAAAAAAAAAAAGACACGTTTTTTATGCCAATTTGAGCCCCCTCCGTCTCAAATTGACTGACTTTTGACGTAGGACTACGTCTGTGTTTTCAATACTGGGGTACACGTTCGAATTGCGAAAATTTGGAGCGTCACGAAAAATATAGGTTTTGAACGTTAATAACTAAGTCATTCCACGATTGATTTCCAAAATGTTTGCACCAATCTATCGGAACATTTTCTACGCTTCGATTTAAATATTTCAAACTTTTGATTCTTAACATGCAACTAATAAAATTAACGCAAATATGAAGTGATGTCTTATAATATCGATTTTTCATAGTAAATTTACCAAATACACAGTACTTTCCGCGCACAGACTTCATATTTAAGTAAGGAACGTCTCCTAGGCAGCCATGAATGTTATATAACGGGTACCCCTTCGCATTTTGATTTAGTTTTCCGGCGGTCGTGGAGCTGTGCAGAGTAGGATCTGCAGTTGGACGAGCAGTCGCTGCCCAGAGAGGCGTTGGTGCAGTTGGCTGTTGCCGATGCACCCGTCAACTTCGCTGCGAGAAACATTGCTGCTGAAGCCTACTAGTTGGCGGGAAAAAGCCGCCCGTGACAACGAGACAAGAATCAATCATCCCACGTCACCTGCAGATGGCCACCCGCAATGAAGATGAGATGAACCAAGAAAGAAAGTCCAAGTTCAATCGCGAACTGTTTCTCCCCCGTCAACTAAATCCGTCCTTTTCAGGACGACCAAATTAGTTTGCCAACTAAAGAGTTTATTTGGTTGAAATTTTCTCTTGTGATGTTTGAAATTAATTTCAATTACCGCGCCCCGGCTGAACATAGCATTCATTAAACGTCGGGTCCCGTAGTAAATGACAAAGAAGGTTGAACAACCAACGAACGGAATTCGAGCCGAACTGCGTCACTTCAGACCGACCATGTGGTTGAGTTCGTTGTAGTTCCTAGCTATGCATAGCGGATTAGTTGCTGGCGGTGGCAAGCAAATTAGGAAAGGTTCGGTTAAGAAAATCATCCGTCTTGCGTGTAATAATTAAAACTAATTATTGTGGCGCAATAATTGAAGTTCGTCCCCTTTGATGCTATTTGTAACACATTGCCTTCGTTGGTACCGCCTTCTTTTGTGCACAAGCATCCGATACTTTTACCTAACAGCTTTTAGCAGAACATTTTGATTCAGTCTTACGACAGTCGTTAAGCTGTGCAATGGCTGTAGGATCGCAGTAGGCGGCGGTGAGCAGTCGTTGCCCAGAGAGACGTTGGTGCGATTGGCTGTTGTTGCCGATGCTCCCGTCAACCTTGCTGCGAGAAACATGGCTGCTGAAGCCTACGAGTTGGCGGGAAAAAGCCGCCCGTGACAACGAGTCAAAAATCAATCATCTCGTGAGATGAACCAAGAGAGAAAGCCCAAGTTCAATCGCGAACTGTTTCTCCCCCGTCAACTAAATCCGTCCTTTTCAGGACGACCAAATTAGTTTGCCAACTAGAGAGTTCGTTTGGATGAATTTTTCTCTTGTGCTGTTTGAAATTTCCATTAACGCGCCCCGGCTGAACATGGCATTGCTTTAAACGCCGCGTCCCGGAGTAAATAGCAAAGCGTGTTGAACAACCAATGAACCAACAGATCCATAACTATCTTCTACGCGTTAGAGATAGTGGCCCTCTCAACCATCGTAGAAAATACAACCGGGGCCGTATCATAATTAAGAGCCACCAAATGCTTTCTAGAGAGTGTACAATAGAATTGTCTTGGCCCTTTTCAGGACTGACTTAAATCAATTAGCGGATGGCCCTGACGTGTATGGGAATTCGATTGCTGCGTAGTCCTACGTCAACTTTGCGTACAACCCCATTGGGCTGTCCCTTATAGTTTTTCCTCTCCATCTTCATTAAGACAACAGTGTCAGATCTGCTTCTTTTTGCTTTTTAAGCTTTTTTTTTTTCAAATTTTTTTTTTTTTTTTCTCAACTTAGTGTTCTAAATGCACTTCCACAGTTATTAATTGAGAGCTTTCGATGCCAAGTACCATTTATGCATTAGTATGATTGTGTGGCAAGTACAATCATACGCTATGCCCAGGGAGTCGAGAAATTTTCCTTTACGAAAAATGCCTAGACCAAACCGGGAATCGAACCCAGCCACCTCCAGCATGGTGTTCCTTTGTAGCTGAGCCTTTACCGACTGAGCTAAGGGAGGACCCCCAACAGTGTCAGATGGAGTAATAAAAATAAATAATAAATAATAAATAATATCTAACGGGCAGCTTATCATTCAAAATTTGCGTTAATATTTGGGCTTATTTTGTCACGAGTGCATGGAATTAATTACGAATCAACGTCAAAAAAATTTATTTTTACGAATGAACAGAATAGTGTCATTAAGAAGGCGGCCATGGGTGCGATCAATCTGATTTTAACTAAAGAACAATGATCCTATTTTCAAATAATACTAAATACGTGCCTGGTTAAAAAATTTTACATTTCAAATATGGAAGTGTGTTGCAGTCTGCATTGCAGTGCCCAAATGATATCGGTAATGTTTATTGTATGTGAAAGTGGATTGCTGGATCTGTAGTAGAGCTATCACTTTCTAGCTCCCGGATTAAACCTGCTTCCAATGGTAACTTGAAAGAGTGTTGTAAATATAATTTGTCCATAATACCATTGCCGGCCAATGGGTGCTGGATTGCCCACACACACAGACACACACACACACACACACACACACATGCACATACACACACACACAATCTCTGTGGTGTTTTAACGGCTGTAAGCTACAATCGAATGAAAAAAGATAGAGTCAGTTGATATTGAGGCATCAAACTAGCAGCTTGTGTTTTTACTACGTTCAAGTCTGCTGCTTTTTCCACCTAAGTGATCTTGTAGATAAAACAGCAATCCTGAATTGGACCACAAAGTCGTCGATTATATTCAGGAGAACAAATCAGCCTTTACCTGTGATTTGGCCAAGAAATACAGAACCAGCATCTCGATCTGCTCGAATAAACAAGAAATCATTTGAAGACATTCAGGAAGCCGAAAGTACCAAAGCAATATCCGTAACAGAAGTTTCGGGCCAAAATGAGGGCTCAAAAGCTGTACAACCATATTTTGGACAATCCCTCCCAGTGTATTTTAATGGACGACGAAACGTACCGGACGGAGGATTCCTGAACACTGCCGGGAACACACCAAATCGGTTTGGGACAGTGTCCCAATTGCAGATACGACTGTTGTGATGGGAAAATTCGGTGAGGACGAGCTCGTTTGGCAAGCAATTTGCACATATTCCATTTTGTACAGAAAAGTCACAATAAATGCTGAAAATAACCGAAACGAGTGCATGCAGAAGAGGTTGCTTCCACAATTTCATAACGGAAGCATGGAATTTCTCCGCCATCCTGGACGGATATGGCCTCTGCCCCTTATGTGTTATAACTCTACAGTGGTTTTCTGATAACATCGTTGATTTCGTTGAAAAAGATATTAAACCTTTATTGATTTTCCAAAAACTAATTACATGAATGAATCCTCAAGAATTTTAATGGTTTTTTTTTTTGTCTCAAGAAATTATAATTATAAGTTCTGTTCGTTGCCGCATGGTGCTCTTTGTTCTTTGTATGGAGCCTTTGTTAAGACATATTGCAAATTGATTCTGTTGTTTTAAGTTAGAATGAATTCAAATTTGACGGTCTGCCAGTAATTCTTGACTCTTATAACAGATTCACGCAAATTAGGCTCAATTTACATAAATCTGAATTTCTACGTTTGAATAATGTTAGGATTGGTTCTTATAGCATAGGAGATATAGATAGTCTCAGGATTTTTAGAGCTTCTTTTGAAAAGAGCTGGAATTGTATGGTGAATTCAAACTATGCTAGATTGGTTTCAAATGTTAAGGCACTATTACAACTACACAATGGACGCCATCTGAATATTTTAGAACGCAGCACGGTTTTAAATTTATTTGTTTTAGCGAGACTATGGTATGTACCCCAGATTATTCCACCGTCAAATCACCATTTAGGCCAGATAAAGTCCACCTGTGAAATATTTATTTGAAAAAGTTTCGTTTTTCAATTGAATTGGAATCAATTGAACATGGACTACCAAAAGGTACTCTCAAACTTGCAGATTCAGAAGCAAAGTCAATGGTATTGTTTTTGAAAAAAAATATTTCGGATAGTGCGGAAGGACATTACGTCACAAATAATCGTTTAAGTGAAAAACATATTCGAAATGCTCGGGTTTCGATACAGGAGGGAGTCTTACCCAAGGCAAACAACTGTAATCTTGAAACAACAAAAATTATAGATGAAAAATAAATTGACAGAAATAGTTATGTAAGCGTGTAAAGTGGAAACTTTATTTCTTATTGATTGGATAATTTTTTTCATTTTTTTCATTTTGCAGCATTTGGTGGGGCAATAAGAGCGCAAGTCAGTCCAAAGCCGATGATGAAGGAGGGGTAATGGCGAACTAGTCTATTCAGACCACATGAACTCCATGGGAAGGAACAAGGATAGGTTAGGGTAGGTGGTTAAGGTAGGGCGTTTTGGACCGGTTAAAAATTCTGCATAAAGAAAATCATAAAATCGTTAATTTACAATTCCGCATTACAATGATACACGGCCAATCCCAAAAAGATAGAGAGAGCCATTCCCTGTAGTGCGTATCAATGTGACCAGGCTATTTGAGATGCCACTGTAAATTTCATGTTGTGTTTACGCCGCAAATTGCTATATCAAAGTAACATCTCTCTATGATTTGCAATAATTTGAAAGTCGGCTGTCGTATACCGCACATATTTAAATTATAATTAATATAAGAATAAGAATTAGAATTGCAATTAAGGTATACTTGGTGTTTAGTTAATGACAATCAATGAATAAAAGATAATGAAAGAATTGCCACGCCAATGAAAAGTGCACCTCCTGTCGTGTCCCTTAACTACTTGATATCAGGCGTCTACAAACTGTTTCTAGGCTCGTCTTAGATTAAATTGCGGCAAAGCCCGCCGGTAGCACACCTCTTTCATTCTGAACAAACCCTCCTATGACAAACCCCAGTGATACGATACTCTGAGTTCCTAAACGAGCCTTCCGCATTCCACAAAACCACAACACTTATGGCCACGGTCTAGAAGTCCACTGCATAGGAAATTCTATGACACAGTTCAAACTTCCACCTCAAATTGAATATTAAACGTTTTCAAAATTGAATAAATCTATCTATGATTAAATTTTAAGTGATTTGCGGCCCAACCCACCAATATCACACTCAACTTTAGTGCCTGTATACATGCGTGCTACGACGCGGCTATTAAATAGAAAGAGGAGCGAGTGTGATATTATCACTACTTTGTGTGGCTGGACCTTTGGCTCTCCCATGAATGGTTCATTAGAGAAGAAGGTCATACAATGATATGACCTAGCGACATCTATCATAAATCAGCTACCTCCTATGCATCATTAACATGAGATTGGGCCCTCCCACCAGCGTCCAGGTACATAATCCAGCCCATGGAGAGGGAACTAATTTACTACTAGATCGTTTCATTTTCATTTTCATTTTGCAGCGTTTGGTGGGGCAATGAGAGCGCAAGTCAATCCAAAGCCGAGGGTTAGGGAGGGGTAATGGCGAACTGGTCTATGCGGACTACTTGAACGCCATGGGAGGTGATAAGGATTAGGTTGGGGTAAGGGGTTTGTAGTGTTTTTTGGATTGAGATGGCCGCGTTGCTACAAAATTATCTGAAATGTTTAATTTGTTTGTGATTTGAAACTAGTAGTGACTGTAATATAACTTTTTCATCTTAAGTAAGATGAATGTTTTTGATAGTTTGACAGTTTTGATTTCGCATATACTTATCTTTGTGTGCTGTCTTTGATTTTTTCGAGGATGCTTCACATGTACTTTTTCTTGAAATAGACATGATCACTTCCTTGTCAAAACCGCATGTAGCCTAGGGCTGAGCAGGTCCTTCGCACTTCAATCGATCCATTTCACAGCCGTTCTCGATCATGAAATCAATAAGAAAATAAGAGCGAAGAGGGTGTTAGTGTTTCATAGAATGTAGGTGAGAGATTATTGGTGATATTTTCACGACGATATTTTCGTTTCTCTGACTAAGAATTCCGAATTCCTAACCTAACAAAACTTGAACAGCATGAACCAGAAGTAATGATGTTTGAATCAAAAAGGATTTAAAAAAAAAAATACTGGATTAAATTTAGACAACAACATTTAAATTCTAGCCTAGCTTTGGATCTAGTAACCATCCTCATCTCAAACTTAACAATATTTCAAATCACTGACTAACTAATCTGACACTTGGAAAAGAACAGTTCTATTTCCTATCTAGTTTCTTTTTTTCTATTTATTTATTATCTGGTATGGAGGACACATGCTATAAACTGCATGGAAAGGTAACGATAAAATAAGAAGAAAGACTAGCAACCCCCATCCAACCCCAACCACCTCCATCGCCCGTCCCGACAGACACGCGCATCCCGTCCACAATGCGCAGACCCCCCCAGTGCCATGCACTAATACTCGAGAGTCGATATTAGTACACGAGACCGAAGAAGTCCGCACACCGTAGACGAAACACGCGTATCCGTCAAGACAAGCAACAAATGTAGCTGAGATCAAACGGAAACTACCAATTCCTCCTCTAATTTTCCAGTTACAGGTATTCCACTAAAAAGCTCACACTTTCCAGGATTCATACATGGAAAGGTTCATTCTATTGTTCCAATGGTGTTTCCTAAGCGGGCCCTCCGCGTCCTATCTCTAATATACATGCTTGTCGTCGTCAGTCTCAAGTAACACTTTTCTATGACTATGTGCTTCATTTCGAACAGTCAGATAATTACCCTGATCAAAACATTCACCCCTTTCGAAAATGTTGCAATTACATTTAGTTATTATACCATGAGCAAACAGGTATTTCGGTTATTCATTCCATAAAAAAAATGGATGAATAACAACATAAGTTGTCAATAAAATGAAAAGTGTACTTTTAGTCGTTTCCCTTAGATTGATAGTAAGAAGTCTAAGAGTGAATTGCGGCATAGCCCGCCAGTATCACACCTGATGTAAGTGCCTTTATATAAACTTTCTACGACGTGGCAGTGAAATAAATGATTAGAAAATGTGATACTTTCACTACTGGTCAAATTCTTGGTCACAAATGCATGTTTATAGCATTAGATAAGCCCTCTCACTGTCGACAAGGTGACAAATTTGACCTACGAGAGGGTCTTTACTTTAAACACTTATTCTTGAGCAGAAATTGAAATGGAATCGAAATTACACTGAAATGGAACCGAAACGGAATCGAAATTAAATTGAAATAGATGCAAAACGGACTCGAAACGGAACCGGAATAGAACCGAAATGGAATTGTAATGGAATTGAAATGGAATCGAAACGAAACCAGAGCGGACCCGAAAAAGAACCGAAATGGAGACGAAACGGAATCGAAACGAAACCGATATGTTGCTGAACCAGAAGTGAAATGGAACTACTGTGATTAACACCCCTCTTCTATAGTAAGTCAAACACTAGACCCTCACTGAGCGGACCCTCCGCACTGTTGCTAAAATAAACTACTTGGAAAGGTTAAATCTACTACTCGTGTTTCCTAAGCGGGCCCTCCGCGTCCTATCTCTAATAAACATGCTTGTCATCGTCAGTATAAAGTAACACTTTTCTGTGGCTTTGTGCTTCATTTCGAACAGTCAGATATTTACCATGATCAAAACATTCACCTTTTTCGAAAATTTTGCAATTACTTTCACTTATTACACCATGGGTAAACCAGGTATTTTGGTTATTCATTCCATGAAACAAGTGGATAAACAACAACATAAGTTGCCACGAAAATGAAAAGTGTACTTTTAGTCGTTTCCCTTTGATTGAAAGTAAAAAGTCTAAGAGTGAATTGCGGCCAGTATCACACCTAATGTTAGTGCCTTTATATAAACGTTCTACGACGTGGCAGTGAAATAAATGTGCAGAATATGTGATACTTTCACTACTGGTCAAATTCTTGGTCTCACATGCATGTTTATAGCATGAGATAAGCCCTCTCACCATCGACAAGGTGACAAATTTGACCCGCGAGAGGGAATTTACTACTAGATCGTACACCCAAAATAAAAAAGCATATTATGGATTTTTGGGGTTTTTTTTTTTTTTAAACGGGGTTTTTTTTTCGGGAACGACAGGTCCGAGGACAAATCATCAGATGGCCACTAAACGTTGAGAAATATCCTACTGGCGAAATTTCATGAACTTTGATACCCATATGGCCAGGGTTTCCATGTCCATGGCCACCCTAGGCCCCACGGGAACCTGTTCCGGAAAGACAGGTCCATGAACAAATCATCAGATGGCTACTAAATGTTGAGAAATATCCTACTGGCGAAATTTCATGAATTTTGATACCCATATGGCCAGGGGTTTCTACTGAAAATGTTCATGGCCACTAGAGGCTCCACGGGAACCTGTTTCTGATTGACAGTAAAGAGGAAAAATCATCAAATGACCAATAAATATTGTGAAATATCCTACTGGCGAAATTTCAAGAATTTTGATTCTCATATTGCCAAGGTTTCCTTCCAAATATGTTCATGGCCACTCTAAGCCCCACGGGAACCTGTTACAGAATGGCCGTTCCAGGAACAAGTCGGCATACGGCCCACAATAGAATAGAAATAGTTTCTAGGAATTATTCTAAAGATTTTGACATCCATTCCTGGAAATTCAATAGATGTTCCGAATTTTTTTCTCTGTACCGTAACACAACCCAGATTTACAGGAACCAGATGAATTCAAATGGTCAATGCTGACAATGTCCTTGAAGCGAATGAATGTCAATCACGTAAAGGTTGAGGTGAGCCTAATAATTAGCAATGGATCTTCCTCGAACAGTTTCTAAGCTATGCCGTCTTATCTGATGGTTCTTTTCAAATACTTTAACGGTTGTGCGGGTAACGCATTCAAAGTTCAAACGAGAATTCACACTTTGAAAACAAGCAATAAAAAACAATCTCTGCTTATTTCTCTTCAACGTTGTTTTAGGTTGAACAAAGAATGCATAACTGTCCTATGGATTTAATTGCCAAGATTTACCCAGCACCAGGGACTAGTTCCCTAGCTTACGCTCTCAATCGGCCATATTATTCCGATATGGAACTTCTATCATAACTGCCAACTCTCGACTGCATAAAATTTCACCTGGAGCCATACCCACTTAATCGCACCCAACCGTGATTGAACATTATCAAATCAGACCGAAATTGAGCTACTATATTGCACATTTCGAGCTTACTCCCACCATCAGCTCGTCTCGTAACCCCACACTGACTGACGACAACTGCGATGAACCCCAGGGGCCATTCATCTCGAATTATAGAAAGATACCTCTGTGCTAGGCAGCATCGCAACACCATCTATCTATCCCTGGTTCAGAGTTCAGATTTATTGAAATTGCCATTCAGAGTATCGTCCTGGTGCCAGACCAGCAGGGCACTCGTTCGTTGGTGTGATGGACAATAATTATCGCACATGCTAAATCACGTACCAGATTGCCGTATCCTGATCTGCATCTATGCATGCCACTCACCAACACCGCACTGTGTCTGTGGTTCGGTTTCCAACCGATACTTGAAAGGCGCGGCAAAGGATTGGCGACTGATTCATACCCGAACGAAGGATCCGATTTTGCAGATTTGCCTACCAATGACACGCAGCAACAACTCCGAAACATCGAGCATTCCGACCCGAGAGTAAAGTGATTTTAATTAATTTCATTATCACAGAACCTGGATTCAATCTCTCACTGGACACATCAAGTACAGAACCATCAGGTCCGGTAGCAACAGTAGCTAGCAGCTTGTCGTTCTGGACGAATGAATGTGTCCCGTTTTTGTATTTGGCCAACTGCACCCTCGGGTGCGGGGGAGTAATAGGAACACATTGAAACAACACTACTGCACTGGGGAGGTCTCAACAGACCGGTGCGGTGTGGTGTTTGGACCGATCGTTGATCCTGTAGTCAAGTGCCTTGTGGGACAGATTTTCCCATTTTTAATTAAAGAGCCTTGTCCGTCAGCCTAACACGTACGCAATGGGACAGTGGGTTGGGTCATTGGATCGGAAAAGGGGAGTAGGAAACGATTTGTTTTACTGCAGTATCTAACCGCTCTGGAGGATGCGGTCGAAAGAGCTGACATAATACCGCTTCACGTGTGTGTAGTCGTGTGGCTCTCTGTTTGTGTGTTGATTGTGGCGGCTAGGGTGTTGTGGTCGGTTCGGAAATTTCCCCCCAGAGACTCAATACTGTGCGGTTGATGAACATTGTACAATGTTTTAGTTTGTGAGGTTTGAAATCTGCCTCTTATTGGGGAATGGTGAATGCTGAATTTTGTTTTTGTTAGTTTCACTATTACTGAAAGATTGTAGGTGATCATTTAAGATGGGGTTCCACATTTCTTGGAGAAATCTGGATTGTTTCTTGTTAAAACTCAACTCAACTCTTCATATAGGAGAGCAAGCCTGCTATACACAATTAAGTTGTTGTTGAGTTAATACTATCAAGTTAGTGAACAACAAGACGGTGTCTTAAATTAACATGAAAATTATTCAAAAGCTAGACGTACCAGTTTGTAATAGTACCTACTGTTCTGTGTTCATTATACATATCCTAACCACACGCTTAGCCTCGTTTCCACAATTTGTCGTATCGCATACTACGGCGATAAGAACGATGTCTAATGTGCAGCACAAACAAACACTGCATGAAATTCTCAATCTTCTAAACACGAACTGTTTTCATTTCATCTGTCTAAGATCTCACCCGGAGATGTGAAGAACAATTACCCCATCCCCTTCTCACTTACAAGGCGGTGTGCAGCATAGCTTTCGGAAGGAACTGAGCAGGCGACTGATACTATAATTTTCAGCAACTATTTGCACGAAGATTTAGATCCTAAGAGCACCAAACCAGCTTTTCCCTTCCGGCTTGAAGAGATTATGTCATAAAAGCAATGTTGAGAAAGTGATAAAACAAATGAAGCTTTCCTGCTAAGTCCATCCGTCTAGCTTTGCATCGTCTTTTATTTATTCAACTTCTTAGGGTAGGTCCCCGCACCGACACAACTCTCTCCATCGGAGATGTGCAACCTGATACCCGAAGGATGTTCCAAGGGATAAACAAATGCTATACACACACAAACAAACAGAAACCACCCGGAATGGGAATGCGTGTCTAAGGGTAAAACCACCATCATTTCACACCACCCACATTCAGCTGGATCGGGAGGATGTCTTCGGTTTCTCGCATCAATGCAAACAAACTTTCGGCCATAAGGGCAATCATCAATCACCCGGTTCCGGTTTCTCCGATTCTACTGCATATGTGTGATGGCGAAGAAAGCTTTCATTGACTGCTAGCTGCAAATCCTCATCCTACAACATGCTTATCTCAGAAAGGAAGCCATACTGCTGCAAGCAAATGTACGAGTAAGATACAGACGGTAAACACATCACAACAACTGCTATTGGGCGAAAAATAGATAAAGGAAATAAATATTCATATCTGATTATCATATAAATAAATACATAAATCCATCAAAACATATTCCGACTGACCGGCATTGAATGCCATTAGTTGTTTGATTTGTAGTGTAGCAGGTGAAAACTAATGAATGAACGCCGCTTGGTGCAAAGATACGCCTCGGGTGGAGATTTTAATTTATCAGTCATGTGTGGACATAAGGATCTCCCCGAAGAGCTCTAATGCAATTGATGTATAAACATCTAAAATAATTCTTGAAAGCCTACGGAAATGTCAATAAAATTGTTTGATGCTAATTTGTCATTTAGCCACATGATACACAGAATACAGATATTACCACTAAGTCCAAACGGCATAACTAAGGAACTTGCAAGCATTTTTGAGACAGCACACTTAAGGTCTGTATCCGCAATAATCGGGACACCTCAAAACATGAATAAAACATAAATTTCGCATTATATTTCCGTCGTAGTTGTTTATTTCAGATTCATGGGATGTGTTTTAACAATTCGTGAAGACAAAACATAGTTATTCGGTATTTGCATAAAATTTTCGAACTTTGCGCTTAACTCCGTCCATTAGGGTTTGTACAGACTCTTCAGAAATCGTAGAAGCCGTCTTTGTCCAAAATTGCTGGAAATGTTTGATGTCTTTGATTCCTTGCTTCTTTCCAGAAAGCTTCCGCTTCATCAGAGCCCAAAATCTCTCGATTGGTCGTAGCTCTAGGCAATTTGGCGGGTTTGAGGTTTTTGGTACAATGTTCACTTGATTTGCTTGGTACCACTCCATCACAGTTTTAGCATAGTGGCATGATGCCAAATCGGGCCAGAACAAAGGTTTTTTTTTGTGACTTTTGATGAAGGGTAGCAATCGCTTCTGCAGACACTCTTTCTGATAGATCTCCTTGTTGATTGTGCCTGTAGTGACGAAAGATTTACTCTTTTTGCCACACGTGCAAATTGCTTGCCACACAAGGTATTTTTTGGGAAATTTCGATGCCTTCTTCATTCTGAAATGCTCAGCTGTAGCATTTCTGGCCATAGCAGAATAAAAAGCCAGCCCTGGAAGCTGCTTGAAATCCTCCAGGACATATGTTTCATCGTCCATAACAACGCATGAAAACTTCGTCAAATATTCGCAGTACAAACGTCGAGCCCGTGATTTTGCTGACAAGTTCTGTTTGTCGTTGCGATTTGGAACTGTTTTTACATTATACGACTTAAGTCCCAAACGTTGTTTTGATTTTTGGACAAAACCAGGCGACATCCCTATTTTACGAGCCACCGTTCGAATGGAGAGTTTGGGTTTTTCGTTAATATCCTTTTCACCTTTCGGTCCATGACAGGATTTGCGCGTCCAATGTTTTTGTCACTTCTCGGTTTCCTCTCCACCGTCAAACGTTCCGAAAATGATTTGAGCACATCGTGAACAGTGGATTTAGGCAAGTCCAATGTTTTTGCAAGGTCCCGTACTGGCAAGTCAGGATTTGCCGTACGCCCATGCATAATTCGCTCGCGCACTTGTTTTTCTTTCGTCGCCATCTTGAATACTAAACATGAAATGTAAACATCAATCATAGTATTTTTCATCATAGACTCTCAGCTATTCCACAGTGAAAATTTTCATTCCTACGTGCAATATTTCAAAAGTTACAATGATTTGAAGGTGTCCGGATTAATGTGGATACAGACCTGAAATGGTCACTCATAACAAACAATACAAAATATAATCAATAAAAAAATTAAAAAACAGTATAAGCAATCACTCACCACATTACAAAAAACACAATCCCAACTTAAAAGAGTAGCAATGACATATACATAACACCCACACTAAATAATTACCATTCTTCGAAACTTTGGTTTTGAAACAGTTTTCACTAGTAAAAATAATCAACTTCAAACTCTCTTAGGCTTTGCTAAAGACCCCCTAGACAATCTCCAAAAATCCGGGATCTACAAAATGACTTGTGATTATTGTGAAAAAAATTACAAACCAAACGTACTCTAAATACTCGCTTCAAAGAACATATCGCAGAAGTCACTAAAGCAAACGGAGAAGGTTACGGCAAGGTGATGGATTGTCGTGTTTGTTGTTTAACATTTCATTAGAGGGTGTCATTCGAAGAGCTGGAATAGACACGAGTGGCACGATTTTCAGGAAGTCTGTCCAACTATTTGGCTTCGCCGACGACGTTGGTATCGTAGCACGTTACTTTGAGACGATGACGGAAACGTACATCAGACTTAAGGCTGAAGCTGATAGGATTGGGCTTGGGTAGCCTCCTACCACGAGTTCAGATCGACCCGTGATGAAATCGAGGTAGTAGACGAATTCGTGTATCTGGGCTCATTGGTGAGCGCAAATAACGACACCAGCAGAGAAATACAAAGGTGAATTATGGCTGGCAATTGTGCCTACATTGGACTCCGAAGGACGCTAAGATCGAACAAAGTTCGCCGAACTACAAAGTTGACCAACTACAAGACATTAATTAGACCGGTAGTTCTCTACGACCACGAAACATGGACATTGCTAGTGAAGAACCAACGCGCCTTTGGTGTCTTTGAACGGAAGGTGCTGCGTACGATCTACGGTGGAGTGCAGATGGAAGACGGAACGTGGAGGAGACGAATGAACCACGAATTGCACCAGTTCGGTCGACTACGATGGGCTGAGCATGTCGTAAGAATGTCGGACGACAACCCTGTGAAAATGGTTCTCGAAAACGAACCTACGGGTACAAGAAGAAGAGGCGCGCAACGAGCAAGGTGGATCGATCAAATAGAAGGTGACCTGCGGACCCTCCGCAGACAGCGAGGCTGGCGAAGTACAGCCATGGACCGATTACAATGGAGACAACTTCTGTGTACTTCAGAGGCCACACCGGCCTTGGTCTGATTAGTAAGGTAAGGTAAGTGATGACCTGGAAGACTTGAAATACATCATGCAAAAAGACAGTACATCCAAAATTTCGATAACCTGAAACCAATGAATATGCAATAATATACTATCATATCATAACAACAAAATAAGAAGAAAAATGTATTTTGCCTGTATTTCCCGTAATGTCCTTCCATGTTATTAGGATGGATCTACGCTAAGGGAGAATAGTAAAATTCTCAATGCGTCCTCCAGGTACACGATCCTCTGTAGCAGGTGATTGATGTGATATTCCCACAATGAAACTGACTCTGAGCTTCAGGTCTTGACCAAGAATCCCTACTGAGCCCTTGCGGCACGACAAGCCGGCCAGTTCAGCGCAAGGAACGACAAACTGTCATCTGCCAGGTATAAAAATAGATTTTTGCCGAAACATGCCTTTCGATGGCTCAAACTTCATGATTTTCTTGAGTCTACTTCTAGCCTTGAAATGGACCAAAAACTATATTGGCCATTCCTATACAACTTTTAGGGGGAGACATATACAGTTCTTCAAACGTGTCGATGTTACTAAATTTCGACCATGCATGAAGATAATCACAAAGCAGCAATGGTCAGTCATTGTCAATAAAAATCATGTCTATTTCACATTTACTATCTTGCCAAACATAGGCTGTTTTCATTATTGGAAATTTTTTTTTTTTTTTTGGGTATCTAGCCGGAGCTGCTAGACAGCTTGGTTGTCAAGACTAGACCCTTTTCCAACGTCCCCTCTACTACGACCAATACCTTAGAAGCAATAGCCTATGTTGGCCGCTTGAGCACTAGTTGAAGTTATTAGTATTAGACTGTAGTATTTTTCTAAATTTTAGTTCCAATTTTCCCACGATGATGTTTTGTTATGCAGTCGTAAAATGGAAGCTCAAATTAATACCCTATCTAAGATGTCACGAGCTTTGTTTGATGATTTCTAATGTTTCCTAGAGATGATAATCCGGGGCAAAGTGCGTCTAAGTTAATAGCCCCCAGTCCTGAAGTCATCTCTAGGCCGTATGCAGTAGTAACTAGATTTCAAAAAGACATGTAAATTGCCAAACAATAATTCTTAGGGACGACATTCAGGCCATTGATGTAGTCTATGTTGACAACTAGTAGTTCTGAAGTCAACCCCAAGAAGTATTGCAACAAGAGTATGCATAATATTTATTATTCATATAGCGAATGATATTTCTAAACAACCCTCAATTTCAATGGTGAGCCTATGTTGGCTATTTACAACACTGCGGTATCTTCTAATAATAACCCTAAAAGTTTTAATGAGTATAGGGGTCAGTCAGTCAGGTTGTCTTATGTTAAGGGCGTTCATTTTACAGCCCGAGCTATTTAGTTTGGAATGGAACCGAAACGGAATCGAAATGGAATTGAAATGGATGCAAAACGGATTCGAAACCAGAATTGAAATGGAATCACCGTGATTAAAACAACCCCCCCCCCCATTCTCACGAAAAAAAAAAATTTTTGTTTTTTCTCTTTAATGGTTCTTCCAGGGTATCCGGGTTGTCTTAGAATGGCCAATATGGTCATTGATCCATTTTTTGGCTAGAAGTAGACTACTCATCAAAAATCATGAAATTTGAAACGTCGAAAGGCATGTTTCGATGGAAATCCGCATTTGTCTCCTCCTGATGGGTTCCCCTGTAGTATCTATCTAGTATCTTCCAGGGCATACGGGTTGTCTCAGAATGGCCAATATAGTCATTGAGCCATTTCTAAGCTAGAAGTAGACTACTTATGAAAAATCATAAAGTTTGAGCCGTCGAAAGGCATGTCTCGGTGAGAATTCGTATTTGTCCCCTCCTAAAGGGTTACCCCGGGGCATCCGGATTGTCCCGGAATGGTCAACATAGTCATTGGTCCGTTTCGTTTCAAGGCTAGAAGTAGACATTTCATCAAAAATCATGAAGTTTGAGCTGTCGAAGAGCATGTTTTTTTTTTTTTTTTTTTTGTCTGGCTTGAGCTGCGTGACAGCTTGGTTGTCAAGACTAGACCCTTTCCCAACGTCACCTCTACTACGACCAATACCTTAGAAGCAATAGCCTATGTTGGCCGCTTGAGCACTAGTTGAAGTAATTAGTATTGGGCCGTAGTATTTTTCTAAATTTCAGTTTCAATTTTCCCACGATGATGTTTTGTTATGCAGTCCTTAAAAGAAAGCTCAAATTAATACCCTATCCTAGATGTCACGAGCTTTGTTTGATGTTTCCTAAAGATGATAATCCGGGGCAAAGTGCCGTCTAAGTTAATAACCCCCAGTCCTGAAGTCATCTCCAGGCCGTATGCAGTAGTAACTAGATTTCAAAAGGACATGTAAATTGCCAATCAACAATTCTTAGGGACGACATTCAGGCCTTTGATGTAGTCTATGTTGACAACTAGTAGTACTGAAGTCAACCCCAAGAAGTATTGCGAGAAAAGTATACATAATATTCATTATTCATACAGCGTATGATATTTCTAGACAACCTTCAATTGCAATGGTGTGCCTATGTTGGCTACTTAGAGCACTGCGGTATCTTTTTTTCTCTCCATAGGATTGCAATGATTGGGGTTGGTTTTTGAAAATTTTCTAGTGATTATGCCGGAAGGATTAGTCTATGGTGACCAAATAAACACCGGGCTTTCAAAATCAGCTCAAATAGTCTCCTTAAAAATTTTTGGGATTCAGTATCAGTCAGTATACGTGTTTTGTTGTCCAGGTATTTGTTAAAGTCCGTGTTATTGTACCTATCCGTGTCATTATATTGTTAGAGATATTCTTGTCAGTGCAATTTTTGGTATCTGCGCAATTTCATATAGTACAGGTGTGACAATGTTACAGCTATCTCCCTTATTCTTCGCTCCCAAATGGAACAAAGTATATAAGTAAATATTTGACGTTAGATTCATCGGGGAAAAAAACTGCTCTGTTGGACATGGATATTTGTGGACGGTCTTTTAATATATACTTATGTTTGTATGTATTATGTGTATGTAGTTTTGCAAATGTTAAATCATTTACTTACCCACACTGTTGTTATTATTATTAGCTTTTGATTTGTTGGGAACATACCGCTTTAGATGATACTTGCATGCATGTGATTCGTCCACGTAGGTCTTTCTTGGGCGGCTACTCGGTCTTGTTCCAACCAGAGGCCGAGATGTCTGACTATCCAGGTTGCGTCGCCATGAGACTCGGATTTGCTTCCACTGTGACCCTACCAGGCTCCAAGCCTAGCCTTCCTGATTCTTGTATTGTTTCTTTTTTCGTTCTACAAGTATACAAAAATATTCGCTCCTCTGCCTAAAACAGCCAAACCAAACGTAGAATCTGTGTGGTGATGCTTTCCAGAAAATTGCAGACCCATAATAAAACTCAATAATAATAAAAGTATTGAAATTAATAGACTATTCTTTGAATAGCAGTAATATAATTGAAATTATGCAAATTCTATATAGTATAAAAACAAGGAAAAGTGTTGAATTAAAAGTTAATATGCTACTACTAGAGGGTTCAAATGCACTTCTGGTCCACATCACCCCTGGCAACACTGGTTTGCATCTTTCCCGTTTGGGTAAAGATCCAGATAAGCCCTGGAACCTGGTAGATATCAAGCTACCTCAAGGTTTTGCCAATGCCCAGGGTGTTTGATCTGTCGGAAAAAATGTTTGGATGAAAATTTTTTTTTTTTGCCGCCCCGTCGGTTGGGGGGAGTCACCAGAAAAAGAAAATGGGACTCTAATAAGCATTTTGATTGCAAAGGCTGTAAAATTTGGTCATATATACCTTGTGATCAAAAAGTTCCGGTAATTTTCAATTTAAAAAGGCCGCCTTTATTTTTTCGGTAAAATCTTTTTAGTGTAAGATGGCAACACTAGTTCTGATATTCTGTCAAAGTGTGAGAGCAAATTATCCATTAGTTTTGTTTTGACAACTGCTTTTGTTAGTCGAAAAATAGACGCTCGGCGATTTTTACCATGGATAAAAAATTGGAACAACGCGTTTGTGTGAAATTTTGTGTTGCAAACGGATTTTCTGCAGCGGAAACGCTCAGAATGTTGCAAAAAGCCTTTGGTGAGGACTCTATGTCACAAAATCGTACATTTGTTTGGCACAAAGACTTTAAAGAAGGCCGTGAAAGCGTGAGTGACATGCCGCGTTCTGGACGACCATCGACCTCAACTACCGATGAAAACATCGCTTCCGTGAAGAATTTAGTTATGGAAAACCGCTCAATTAGCATTCGGGAGATAGCTGCACTCCTTGATATCTCATTTGGATCGACCGAACACATTTTGACGGAAATTCTGGGCATGAAACGCATTGAAGCACGACTTGTTCCAAAAGAGCTGAATTTTTTGCAAAAACAGCATCGAGTTGAGGTCGCTAAACAGATGATTGCGAACGCAGATAGCGATCCCACATTCATGGAACGCATCATAACTGGTGATGAAACGTGGGTATATGAATTTGATATGCTCACAAGTCAACAACCAAAAAAATCACGACAAAGTCGCTCCAAAATTAAAGTTTTACTGACCGTTTTCTTTGATTTTCGCGGTGTCGTCCATTCTGAATTCCTTCCAGAAGGTCGAACGGTTAACAAAGAGTATTATTTACAAGTTATGAGACGTTTGCGTGAGGCAATTCGAAAGAAGAGGCCAGAATTGTGGCGCAATAATTCGTGGATTTTACACCACGATAACGCTCCATCACACACCGCGCTCACTATTTGTGAATTTTTGGCCAAGAACTCCACCAATACCATCAAACAAGCACCATATTCACCAGACCTTGCCCCGTGCGACTTCTTTCTCTTCCCAAAACTGAAAATTCCGCTCAGAGGTAGGCGTTTTGAATCGATTGATGCGATAAAAAAGAATTCGCTGGAAGAACTGAAAGCCATACATTCATCGGCCTATAAAAAACGTATGGATGATTGGATAAAGCGCTGGCATATGTGTGTTGCCTCTAATGGCGAGTACTTTGAAGGCGATAATAAAGATATCAATTAAAAATTGAAATAAATGCGTTTTTTTTTTCAAATTACCGGAACTTTTTGATCACAAGGTATGAGCCGGGACCAACGGGTTTTTTTCTTCGAAGGAAGAGGAAGTTTAAAAACGGGGGGGGGACCGGGGGGAGGCACGCCCACACCAGACGAGGTTAAAAATTTTAATGGTGTGTTTATGCACAGTGGGCATAATCGAGGCTGTAATCGGACTTATTTCAAATCCGCTAGTATTTATACATGAACTGATGCTTTTCTTCAGGAAAAAAACGCCAATAAATCGATTGCCATTGATCTCATCCTGTGCAGTGCATGGGAAGTGACTCATTTTGCCCCATTTTACCCTAAATCGGTGTGTTTTTACTCCTTTTTTTTCAGTTTTTAGTCCGATAACTACAATTGCCGCAGTATTTTTTGCTTGAAAAGGGACAAATCTTATGTGAAAAACACTGAGGAACCGAATGGTGAATCATGCTGTGCCGGGGTCGAGAAATGGTCGATTTTGCCCCATTTTACCCTAAACATGTGTTTTTTTCAGTTTTTACTCCTAAAACTACATGTATTTGCAGCTGTATTTGTTGCTGGAAAAGGGACATATCTTATGCGAAAAACTCTGAGGAATCAAATGGTGTCGGTTTCATGCTGTGCCGGGGTCGAGATATTTTTTGGTACCATCTAGTAGGTATAATTTTCAACCAGTTTAATTTCATGGTCTCCTAGTAAATTTTCATAAACAACTGTTATTTGAACTCAAATTGAAGCTATAATTGAAGTGATATTCTGAAAGTTTACTTAAACTTTAATCGTAAGAAGCAGCGAGTTGTGCAGCTTCTGATAGCGAGAGGTGTAGGCTGTGAGTCAACTGTGTCTAAAGATGTGACAAATTTGGTGAAACAGTTTACTCAACGCTGGGTAAATGCGCATGGAAAGGAACGTTTTTATGAGAGAAGCGACGACTGGCTAAATAAAACATTCGAGGTAAGGATTGCAAAATTTTAAGGAACGTATGGTGCTTAAAGATAATTTAAAATTTTATCTGTTTGTATTTCACCAAACAACATGTTATCGAAGTAAAAACTGAAGAGAAAAAAAGGAGTAAAAACACACCGATTTAGGGTGAAATGGGGCAAAATATGCCTCTTCCCATGCTCTGCACAGGATGAAATCAGTGGCAATCGATTTATTGGCGTTTTTTCCTATAGAAAAGCATCAGTTCATGTATCCACAGCAGATTTGAAATAAGTCCGATTACAGCCTCGATTATGCCAACAGTGCGCTGTCAAAAGTGCGAACTATGAATATCAGTAATGGTTGGATTTTATGAGTTTTTTTTCATATTGAAACAAATTTCTAGATTTTGATTTTTGGCCGGTAGTGTGAAAAGGTTTAAAAACGGAGGTAATAATCGGTAAAAAAAAAGTCTGGAAAAATAAAAATCTAGATATTTTTACACTCTTAACTATTTTAATACTAAAATACAATTTTCAAACAATTTTTAGATTTTTTGTTTTGTCTAAAGGGAATCTAAAAAAGGCAAATGTAGGTCTCTTGGGTTTTTTTCATCCGAATACTGAAATGAATGGTAGATTTTTTCTAGTTTCCAAAAATCTGTAGAGACAAATTGGACGCTGATTAATAGCAAATCTTATTTCGGGTGGAAAACCTCTCGAAGGACTTACCCCGGTCGTATTTTGACAATTATTGACCATATTCGTCTTTATCTTACTACCAACAAACGTACTTTCATTGGCACTTTCCGAAGCAGTCCGAAATACAATATGTATCGCATTACATAATGATCACATTATTTCATGAGCGAGTGCGTAAACAAATTTCATGTGGCGCATCTTCCATTACACAGCATATGCGTAGTGATCAACCCATGTCGTGAGGCTGTCATCCAGACTCTCGAAACATCTACGCACCCATGGACTAAATTACCTTTCGTAAACTATAAACTCGCAGATGGTTTGGTTATGAGTAATGGAATTAGACATTAGAGAGCACTTCACGTTTGTGCACGATGTTTGAAGACGCAAGTAAAGGCAGTTTACGCATTCAGAAATCTTTCTAAAAATTTCATTGAAGATTCGACTGAAATAAAGTACACTCCAGTCCAGTACACAGCTTCAGGATTAGCACACATAGTTCGTAAAATTGATCTACTTGCCTAACGCTTTCATTCATCTTTTCTCCTATTTCCAGTATTCTGTCACAACAGTTCCAGCTTCGCGTAAATCTTCCACATATTGCCGGAATACCAGAGCAACAACAAAAACAACGCACTCCAATGAACCGGAAAACACATTAAATTATCTCTTTCGCCTTCGCTCGTTATCCTCCGTAGTGACGACTGGTCAGGGAGTTTACTACGCTTTCAGTTTATAAGCTTGCAGCTAGGCTGGGAGGTGGCAACCACACCACATTCCACCAATTATCGGATTTTTCGGATGGAATCTCATTCAATTAACTGTTCCACGAGCATCGGATCGAGCAACAATTGGACCTGCTTCGTCGTGCACTATGAACCGGAATCAATGGCATCTCCGTCGTCGTCGGCTACATTGGCCAATCTTACCCGGTCGCAATTCGACGACCTGGAAGCGGAAGTGGAGGATTATGACCTGCTGGGAATCGATCCGGCCTATGAGCTACGATACGGGTTAGTCGGAACGATACTGCTCAGGTTAGTATAAATCTGCCGTTTGAACTTGGACAGGGAATGACCCATTAAGAAGGCACTTGTCGTGATTTATGGGTTGATATAAATCTAAATTTAAACCTTCTCCGTCCATCAATCAGTTAGACGCGGAGTTCACACCTTCTCTATTATATATTTTTTCCGGATGTAACTGTTTCTTCCTCGATCATTCTTTTCCTTTCAGCGTTGCCTATGCACTGATATTCTTCTTAGGATTGCTGGGCAATATCTCGGTGGTTATCGTCGTGAAGAAGAGCACCATGATGCGGTCCCCAACCAATCGCTTCATCGTCAATCTGGCGTACGCTGATTTATTGGTCAATTTCCTCTGCCTGCCATTCACGCTCATCGGTAATCTCTATCCGGGTAAGCTATTTTAAGTTCGAAATAAATTAGCAACAAACTTAATTAATTGAACTAAATTGTAAAATGCATTCAAGTGAACGAAACGGGGTTGACAGACTCACTTCTCCTGGCACCAGAGCTGACCGAAGATTTTCAATATTATCAAAGTAATTTTCTCCTACACGCTCGACGCTCGCTCGAAAGACGAAAAAACGTTTAAAGGCAATATGTTTGCTTAGGACGTGAGTCGACGCTTTTGACTGAACTCATCCAACCAAGCAGCTCGTTAAATAGCATGGCTTTTGACTCAGTTGTTTGCAAATTCAAATAAACAAAGCTTGGTAGTCAAAAGCGGTAGGAACACAACGAGCTTTAAAATTGAGTACGGGATTATCGGTTATGATGCTTCCGTGAGGAATTTCGACCGAATCTGCCTGATGAATCTATCGGCTTGGATCGAAAATTGGGTGTTAGTGGAATGATGGAAAATAAGAATGATGATGGCGACATGATAAACGTCAGGATAATGCGTTGCTGCTCCCTAATCCGTTATTCCGTGGAGGCGCATTATCTTTCACAAGAAGTCAAGCTTTGGGTTTTTGGAATAATTTATTTTGAGAAATATTGTGGAGGGAACCAATGAATAAAAACCTTGTAAAATTGGTTGTGCCCTAAATATAGTTATTGAAAACTATCCAAAAAAAGGCGGCCTCTGGCGGCGGATGTGGGTTTAAAGGAATAAAAAAGAAAACTTCTCTGGAGCGATTTTGCGGATACGCTCAAAGCTGTAACAATCTAATGCATTATATAATTTATGACCTTTGAGGTTAGGTTTCATAATCGCTTACATTAATTTTCCCCTTACTTGGCTTCTTCCCAATTGTCTCATACTCATGCCCTATGATCGCTGGATTCCACTGTAGGGATTTTATTATTCATTTAAACCGCTGAATAATTCAAATATAATAAGGCTTACATTCATATAAACAGGCAGAATTCTGATCCGAATATCTATAGATATAGTAGTCACCTCCAACAAAGCTACAACCGCTCAACCTGACACGTTATCAAAATGTTAATAAATAGTTCTCAACCTAAACTATTTCCAAATCAACTTACCAACTACCGAAATACACCTCAATATCTTTAACTTTCTCTTACAATCCTCCAAATACAAAATACTGATAGTGAACTTAAATAATACTTTTAGCTATAAACCAACGTTAATTAATTTCCACTCTGTCAATTATCCGCAATGAAGTTTATGCCTTTCGCCTTGACAATTAGGCTTAGTGACTGACAGAAAGCGCATTTAACGCCTGAACTCGAAAAAAATGAGGAAAAGTGCGAAAAATTTTTAAGGGATTATAATAGAATGAAAATATTAAATGGTTGGTATTCTTATTCTCGCATTGGGGTACTCGATTTGGTTGGGGGTACAAAAACAACGTTTGTCACTGTACCAATCCAACGTCGATCGCGCGTAATGGCATGATGCCAGGTCCGGCCAAAATAATGTCTCGCCTCCGTGGGACTGCAGGAAAGCCAACATATGCTTCTGGAGGCACTCGGTGCGGTAAATTTCGCTGTTGATGGTACCCGTTGTGATGTACGGTTTACTCAGTTTACCGCATTGGCATATGACCTGCCAGAGCAAGTATTTTTGGCGGGTTTTTCTACTTTCTTCTTCCTTTTTGTCTTCCGGAACATCAAACCGTGATTTGGCAACGTAGAACTCCAGCCCCGGTATCTGCTTTGCGTCTGCCTTGATGTAGGTTTCGTCATCCATAACCACACACATCGGTTTCGTTAACCACTCTCGATACAGCTTCCTTGCGCGGGATTTGGCCGCTGTGTTTTGATGATCACGCCGGTTAGATGCCTTGCAGACCTTGAATACACGAAGCCCAGCTCGTTTCATGGTTTGCTGAACGAATCAGGCGGAACACTTTGCCTTCAGAGCCGCGTCGCGAATCGAAAGGTTCGAATTACACTTGAAATAATCCAACACCTTCCGGGCCTTCACAGGGTCAGCTGTCTTCGTTTTTTTTTTTCATTCAAGCCCGCCGCTCGGTCGTCTGGGACTCCTTAAACAACTTTACCACCCGAGACACAGTTGTATGGGTGATTCCCAGTTCCGGTCCATCTCATGGTCGCAGTCGGATTTTCCATGACGGCGCGCCAAATTCTCCGGCGATTTTTTTCTTGTTTCGATGACATCTCAATAACCACTGAACCGATTGTTAAAAATTCACTCCACACTAGTTATACCCAGATTTTCTTTAATTTTTACCCACGGACAAAAAGGTACACACGGCTCAAAATGGTGCATTTTTTTTCGAGTACAGGCCTTAGGAATGCAAGTAAGAAGGAACATTTTTTGCGGAAAACAAACCATCATTCCTCTGCATGTGCTAGAAAAAGAAAGGTGATTAAACGTCAAAAACCCTAATGACTCACTTCGCTTTCTTGTCATTCTCGCTATGCCGGGGGTTTTGTCACCGGATTGGTGAACCTTGTTAATCCGAAAAGATGAAAAATTGCGGTTTTCTTTGTTTTTTTTTTTTTTTTTAGTGAAATGGATCTAAGAAATTTTTATTTTGTGTCGGTTTGGGAATGACTGGAAAATTTGTCAGTGGTTTTTCTCGGGGAAGTGTAGAAAAAAAATAAACCCCTGTGCTTTCCCTTTACTAAAAATTACTCCTCCTTATCCCCTAGTCACTAATCCCTGGGGCTTATTACGGTTGTCACCTTCACTATCACTTACACGTCACCTCACTTTTTTAATGCTATTACTGGTATCACCGTGATCAAAAATGAACTCCGTGAGGTGGAAGTGATAGTGAAGTGAAAATCGTAGTAGCCCTCAGAAAATCTACGGTTTGCGTCACTTTTTTCGGTGGCGTGATGGTGCCGTGGCAACCATAATAACACCGAGTTCATTCGAATCGTCATCTCGGATGAACTCTTCCATATTTTTGCACTTGGGTGACATTCGTAATAAGGTTTTTTGTTTTCACTTCGTTTTCACCGTGAAGGGGAAACCGTAATAAGCCTTCCGCCCCCCCGCGGCGGGCACGAGTGGGAGTGGGAAAACTTGGGAGGGAGTGGGGGGGATTTTTTATATTGTGGGGGGGGGAGGGGGTCTGCTCTTTTTGAAGGGTCTAGTTTTTCTTGTGGTTTGTTCTGGGGGGGGGCGGCTTATGTTGGTTTTTTTTGGTGGGGGGGGGGGGGGGGTTTGGGTGTTTGTGTGAAGTTGGGCATTTCAATATTGTGTGGTTGGGGGGGTTGTTTGGGGGGGGGGGATTTTGGGGGGGGGCCAAAAGTTGGTCTTAAAAAAAAAAATATAAAAAAATAAGAAAGGAAAAAATGGACGGGAGAATAAGCGAAAAAATGAGGGGAGAAAATAGAAATTGATGGAGAGTGGACTATGAATTTCTCGTTTATTGGGAATCAACAGACTACACCCAAAAAAAATTCACATAATCAGTGGAAAATATCCACTAGAAATTCACTTAACTTTCGTGTGATTCAGGATGTGTAAAATGCTTTACAAAATCAAGTGAGTCTTATGTGTCCTGTGAGATGTAAATGATCAGTCAAGTAGAATTTCTTTTTCTATGTGATATTCGTGTAAAAGTCACTTATTCTAGAATTGGAAAATATCTACAGTGTTTCCAGTAGTAGCAAAGTAAAATATTTTTTTCAGTGTAGGTTGCTACACTGAACAAATGTTTCACTTAGCTACTACTGGAAATACCTCTAGATATTTTCCAATACTAAAATAAGTGACTTTTACTTGCATATAACATAGAAACTGAAATTCTTCTTGACTAATCATTTACAATTCACTGGACACATAAGATTCACTTGATATTGCAAAGCATTTTCCATTTTCTGAATCACATGAAAGTTAAGTGAATTTCTAGTGGATATTTTCCACTGATTATGTGATTTTTTTTGTGGGTGTAGGGGTCTAGGGTTTTTAGTACTTTTTCAAAAACATAAGGTTGCTAAGACTGGTTGACTACATTTCAACACCCCTTCTCAAACAGTTATTCCTAGGTTTGCCCCTTGGAGCCTTGAAACGGGTAGTCTCCATAGGCTTGGTAAGTATATCAGCTATCTGACCCTCAGTTTTGATTGGTTCAATCTTCAGGGATCTTGACGCCATATGGTCACGAAGGAAGGGATGTCTGACGTTGAAATGTTTGATGCGGTTCATCTCCAAATTTTTCGCCATGCATATGCAGCCCTTATTGTCTTTGTAGATGGTAACCGGTGAGCTAACTTCTTTCAGGTCCGTGGGAACTCCTTTTAGCTAAATTGTTTCAGTCACCGCCAGATTCAGAGCTACATTTTCTGCCTCGTTGGATGATGTGGTTACTATCCGCTGCTTATTGCTACACCAAAAGAAGGAACATCCGAACACCTTGTACAAGTAGTCGGAGGCCCAACCCTCCCATCTGCATATCCGACCAAAGGTACGCTCGATTTACCTTGCCGGAATAGTATTGCCATTCCTCTGATTCTTTGAGTGTACCGGACCACGTGCTTCAGTGCTTTGCCAATGTTGAGTCACAGGTCCTCGCTTAGCTCAGTCGGTAAAGGCGCAGCTACAAAGCAACACCATGCTGGAGGTGGCTGGGTTCGATTCCCGGTCTGGTCTATAAATTTTTCGTAAAGGAAAATTTATCGACTCCGTGGGCATGGCGTATGATTGTACTTGCCACACAATCATACTAATGCAAAAATGGTAATTGGCATCGAAAGCGCTCAATTAATAACTGTGGAAATGCATTTAGAACACTAAGTTGAGAGCAAGCAATAAGCTAATTGTGAATGCAATAAGCTAATTGTGAAAGCAATAAGCTTGAAATACTAAAAAAAGAAGAATGTTGAGTCGCAGCGTTTTGCTGGAAATGACCCAGATATCCAACCGGAAACATATGTCAGGTCGAACGCACAGCATGAGGTACATCAGGGATCCCAATAATTTACGGTATGGTACGTCAGTGTGCTGTCCCGTCGATTCCAATGCTAGGCCTTTCTCCATTGGAATTTGACCGGATTGCAGTCATCCATCCCAAAACGTTTCATCAGCCGATCGATAATTGCATTCTGCGACTGCTTCATTACACCAGCCGCGTAGTTGAAGTCGATTTTGATGCCTAAAAAATAACTCAGTTCACCACAGTCGGACATCTCAAGTTGCGCATCGAAGATAGACTCCGTCCCGACATCAGAAGGTCATCCACGTATAGCATCAGGATCAGTTCTTTATTAGAAACCAGCTTCGTGTAGACACAATAGTCGTGCTTTGATTGTATGAAGCCCATCCTCAGCAGCTCTTCGTTGAAACGCTCGTTCCAGCACCTTGGAGATTGTTTGAGGCCATACAACGACTTAACCAATCGACAGACTTGCCCATGCTTTGTTTAAATACATCCGGAACGGCCATGTAGATGGTGTCCTTCAAACGCCCATGCAGGAAAGCAGTCCGTAGGTCCGTTTGATGGAAGTGAAACTTGCGACAGACGCGTAGTGCCAGTGCAGCTCTGTTTGTGGCCTGCCTCGCCACCGCTACGTGTGTTTTCTCGCAATCTTGTCCCAGCTTCTGGAGATACACACTACCAAAATGTCATGTAAATAGCGCATAGGAACGAGTTGAAAGAGACGAGAAAATTAATTCAACCAAACACATCTTTTGTCGAATTGCGTATGTGTCAGTTTCAGGAGACATAATAGTACTCGAAATCTTTGTTTACGTTCCCAGATTTTTTACAGACATGAATTACGTCTCGTGTGAAATTCATAATTTCCAAGTGTGTAGCCTTTCACCACCAAACGTGCTTTGTCGCGTACGAGCCTACCATTATCGTTCTCCTTCAGTCTGAAGACCCATTTTGACATGAGGGGTTTCACGCCATTCGACACGTTGTCAGTTGCCACACGTTGTTCCTCATCAGAGAGCCAGGTTCGCTTTGGATCGCACGTACCCAATCCTCCCTGTCGTCACGTCCAGTTAACTCGCCATAGCTTTGCTGGATATCTATGGCAAGTAAACCGCCAAAAGTTGCTCCGTAACCGACAAAGTAATCCAATAACTTACCGGGGAGCGTGTGCTCCTGTTCGCTGCGCCTCACATGCGTTTTTCCACCGAAATCGCAGTGTTCAGGGAGCGCTGGCAGTGCTGTATTGTCAGTCTCGTCGGGTTGGGCTGCGTCGTCGTCGTTGGGCACTTGATCTTTTTTGTCTTGAAAATCGTCACCAGGTTTTTCCACGTCAGCTTGCATATCTTCAGCTTCCCCTTCTTGTGCAAGTGGGAATACAAATACTAAGGGAAGCTTGTGATGTTTCATCAGGCTCTGCGCCGGGAAACGTATTTCGTCAAACTTGACACCTCGGACCACGATGATCTTCCGATGCTTTCTGTCTCAGAGCCTGTAGCCATTTGGGGCATAGTCAATCATGACCACTTCCGTGCATTTTGGATCTAGCTTTTTCCTTGGTTGGCTCGGATCCCAGGTAAACGCCTTGCATCCGAATTTTCAAACCTTCTCCAAACTTGGCTTCATACCAAACCACAGTTCAGATGACGTCTATTCACACTGAAGACTTTTAGTAGGACTTCGGTTCAGCAGGTAAACTCTGGCGTAGGCAGCTTCGGATCGATTTTTGCTACCTGTGAATCCAAGAGCATAGCACCTCAATGAGCGTCCTGTTAAAACGTTCTTTTGCTAGGGAGTATAAGCAACCGTTGGCTTTACTTGAATGCCCTTCGATCTGTACCATGTCCTCTGATCGTTGGAGCAGTACTCCTTTCCTTGGTCTACGGTCAGTCTAGAAATTGCCTTGCTCATTGCCGCTGTAGCAATTGCTTTGAACTCATGAAACTATTCCAATACCTGGCACTCCTTTCTCAACAGATAGATAACCACAAGGTGCCTGTAGTTGTCGATAAAAGAGACAAATGTTGCGACCCGTCCCACGCCGGTGGATCTATAGGACCACAGACGCCCGAGTGGATCCGTTCCAACACGCGAGTTGCACGCGCTCTGGTTCCACTAAACTGGTTCACGGTACTGCTTACCATGTATACAGGGATCGCAGAATTCAACGGGCTTCGGTTTCACGTTGGTACCTTCCACCATGTTGTACTTCGTCAGTTTTTCCATAGCCAAGCCGACCAAACCGACGATGCCACAATCCGCTCATCTCTGCTTGGCACACGTTCACTGTCGGTGAATACACGCCAATCTTCAGCTCGTACAGACTGCCCTTCAAATGAGCTTTGGAAATCACTTGATTCCGTATCAATACTTGACGACCATAAAACAGTATTTAAATTCAAGTTGTTCCATAGGTTGGGGGTAAACAGCACATCTTTGAAATTTACCTGAACACCTTTGTTGCTGCAGCCATCCATCACGCCCTTTGTTTGACTTCTCCACCACATCTTGCTGCCGGTCTCGCTGCTTCACGTCCTCTGTCAAAAGGCGTTGCTTCACGGTGTCCAATTTTAAATCTCCGTCGTCTAGGTTCTCGAGTGCCATAATTGACGGATCATACGTTTCCGGAAGGGTTCCGAACAGCGTCACGATGAAATTCGGTTCGGCCAACTCTCCACCTGCCAGTTTCAGCTGCCCAATCAGGTCCACCAGTTGACCACGCATGGTAAACCACCAGCTGACCACGCATGGAATCCCTTCTTTAATCTTCAATCGTCTAATCTGCTTCCTAACCAGGTTCTGCGTCACCAGAGACTTCTTGGCAAACGAATTTTCGATAGCTTGCACATTTGCTTTGGAGTATTTTTGTCTTGAACAATCTCCAAGCAATCATCGCCAAAAAAACCGATCAACAATTAATTCGCTTTCCTGACCGCCTTGTTGAATTTCGTCTTCTCCACGGCCTATGTATTCACCGCCGGGGAAACATCCGTCAGACTCCATTTGCGTCCAAGAACATCCATACCCGGATACTCCAGTTACCTCCGCTGAACTGTTGTAATCCGTGGACCGAATTCTTTGTAAAAGTACCCATAACCTCTTCAGTGGCTTAGATCGGGGAAGATTCTAAGGAGTTTGAAAAGACTGGTCTTGACCAGTGAAAACTATGAACTTCTCGTTTGTGGGGAATGAAAGGATAAAATGGCAGGGGGATGGGAGTGGGAAGACCTTTTGGGAAAAAAAATAGGCTTGAACGGATAAATTAACTAGAAAAAAAGGGGGGGGGATAATGAATTCTAACAAACGCGTAAAATTTCTATTCGTTTAATTGCAAGCCAAAGCAAGCGTAAACACCCAAATTGTTTGCAATTTTTCATATAACATACTTGATTTCAGTGATATCTGGCTTGAAATTACATGAAATATCCCATGAATTTATGCCAAATCTGGCATTCCTTTTTGTGCATTAGATAGCGCAGAAAATTCAATGTTTCTTTCAAAATGTGTACGCTTCAACAGAAACTGCAAATCGCTATGCATCCCGGTTCGCGATAGAATAATCTACGACGAGTTTCATCCACGCAACTTTGAAGTTGGAGTATCGCTGGAAATTTGCTGAACAAGACAGAAGATATGGAAAACCGGGCATCGAGCTGTGGAATCAGAAAAAGGGAGAAAGGGGGGGGGGGGGAAGGGGGAAAAAGAAGGGGGGGGGGAGAGGAGGAGGGGGGGAGGAGGGGGGGGAGAGGGAGGGGGGCGGGGGGGGAGGAAGGGAGGGGGTGGGGGGGGGGGTAGGGGGGGGGGGGGAGGGAGGGGGGGGGAGGGGGGGGAGGGGGGGGGGGGGGGGGGGGGGGGTGATGGGGGGGGAAGGGGGGGGTAAAGGGAGAAAGGGGGGAGGGGGATGCAGAAAGGAAAAACCGAAACCTAGTGGAAATGGCAAGATGTTTACTAATTGATGCGAAACTCGGATACCGAGGCGGAAGCAGTCAACACAGCAGTATATCTACATAATGTTCTTCCGTCAAGATTAGTACGAAGACGCCGTACGAGAACTAAAATGGAAGGGTGCTCCTGAAGCAACTCCATATTTTTGGGAGTCCTGCTACATGTTCACGTACCGGGTCGAAACGCACAAAGCTAGAACCGAAAGCTATCAATGGAATGGAATGGAATGGTATAAGGTACAAGAGGTCACATAGGTGCTAAAAAGTACAAACACCAAAAATGCCAAGAACTTCGCCCAATGGAGAACGAACAGTCTTAGTTACTCAAAAACTTTTAAAAACAAAAAATAAATAGTAATTGATGTATTAAAACGGAGGTCGAACACCATTAGGAATTTAGAACTGAGTATACCACAGAAACTAATAGAATATGTAAAACAGAAAGATTAAAAATTTAATAGAATGGTTACATTGTAATTTAATCTGTTATTTTAAATATAAATATATCTGTCTTATTGTAAAATACACAATTTGTTTTGTTAAATTATTTTTAATGTTTTATTTCTAACGTTTTCATGCATTACATTCAATTTATACAATAATAATTATAAATTAAAAAAATAAAAAATTATATTATTCTAAAAAAAAAAAAAAACTAAAATATAAAACAAACCTCTTTTGTTTGTTGTAAAAAAATGTTGATTATTTTGTTCTCTCAATTGTCACGATTGAAGGAAAACTTCCCCTTTAAGAGTCTGAAATTATAACGCTGAACATAATGCTCAATCCTATCCAAGAAGCAGTAAAATTTCATCCTTCGAAGCCATCAGCTTTCGTCTGCTGTTTTTCAAAGCCATGCTTCAGTTGGTACAAATTGATTCCACGCCGTCTTATGCTAATTTAGCGGAGTGTCGTGTGCTTGGGCGTGTTGAAATCGTTTTTAGTGCAAAGCAACAGACCATTCAACCGCCACAGCATCGTACGGCTCTGTTGGTTGACATTTCGAGACAACCTACACCCGACGACGTGGGACAGGCGAACGGACGACGGCACGCTTGATAATCGAATTTCAACGCCTTGTCCGACGGGAGCCTGCCGTTTTCAAAATTCGAATCTTCCGGTCACAGTGGTTTTAATGAATATGCGTGGAAATAATAGCAATCGCTTGAATTTCTTCATCCTCCCACGGAGCTACCATTTTCACTCACCCTCTTTCATCTTTTCTTCTCGTTAACAGCGTGGATTCTGGGGGTGTTTTTCTGCAAGACCGTATCGTACCTGCAGGGCGTCTCGGTGTCCGCCTCGGTCAACACGCTGATGGCAATTTCCATCGAACGGTGCGTGGCCATTTCGTTCCCCATTTCGGGCACAATTACCACCAGGTGAGTTTTATCTGTTGAAAACAAAACACGATGACGATTTGTCACAGAAAAGTTTAGCAATGACCGTAATTTTGTACTTGATTTTACAGACAGTATCGGGCAATTGTTTCCGTCATTTGGATGATAGCCTTGGGAATAAACCTACCGTGGTTGTTCGTGTTCACGCTGAAACCGATCGGAATTCCGGGAAGTATTGCACAGGTAGGTAACATGGAATCACGTTTTTTTATCAACTTGAAATGAAAGATCCATAAAATCAATTCAAGTTTAGTCGGGGACGATGATTTAAAAAAAACAGGGTCGAAATAATCGTAAAAATTCAAAAGCAGTTGTTTTGTTCAAAATAAAAATACTCTTCATAAAAATTTATTCACTGTTTTGTTTTCACTTATTTCTAACAGAAAAAAAATTTACTCAAAGGCAGTTTTTTTTCCTTTCAACTACTATGGTGGAGCACCCCTTTTGGAGAAGACTCATTGCCGCCAGTATTTGAACCTTATTTGAACAAAACAACTTGATTTTTCGAACATGTAATGCTCGATTCACTTTAAATCTGGACGCGGTAAATGAACTCTACACATTCAGCAACTATAAGGTTTACACGATACGTAATTTGACTAAAATATATACTGGCACTAATTAATGAACATTTAGCATTGAAAATTCACAAAATTGCCACTAAATTATTAAACACTGTTCCAACGAAAAAATAACAATTCGCATTAGAAAATAGCTTGAAATAGCTGATAGTTTTCTGTCAAAATAATCAGTTCTAGCGCTATACATGTGAAAAAAGCTTTAATTTTTTCTAATCTTTCCAATGGAAACCAAACATATTCTTTTAATTTTTTTTAATGTTTTGATTTTTTTTTGCGATTTGTTGGAAAGATTTGAAATGTTTGAAAACTGTTGTCACATATTTACCGCTAGAACTTATTATTATGACAGAAAACTATCAGCTTATTATTGCGTTTATGCTAATTTCCATTGCTTTTTTGCTATGTACCGGTCACTTTTGAGAATTATCAATTTTTAATTGCTATTTTAAATTTTTATAGTGCGAATTGTTGTTTTTTCGACGGCACTGTGTTTAATAATTTAGTGACGATTTTTCATATTTTTATTGCTATTTTTTCCATTTTTATTGATGTTTTATTGCCACGTAATTTATCTTTGAAAAAAAATTGGAGAATGTAAACAACGATTTCAAGTAAAATTAGGGAATGTTCATAAGCCACGTAGACTAATTTTTCAAAATCTCAGAACATACCCCCTCCCCTCCCCCAGAAAAGTCAACGTGGTTTATGCACAGTCCCTTATTGCTCCCAAAACCGAAACATACGCAACTCAACAAAAGGTGTGTTGGATTGAATTTATGTTTTCGCCTCTTTCAATTCATTCTTATGTTCCAAAGGACGCTTACATGTGTCTGTTTCAGGGCACCGCAATATACAAGACATTTTGGTACTGCGTATTGCGGGATTGTTTTAATGAAATAAAAAAATAGCAAAAGTCTTATTCCGTTTCGGTTTGGATAAAATGACGAACTTTTCTTGAAATACCTCGCATCATCTTTTGGGCGCTCTGTTTGACAACTTGAGCGGTCATTTTGGTCCATCATCTCTTGATCTCTGCAGCATCCCGAGTCACTTTAACAGTCTGTTATAGCTTCCGCTTAACAATTGCCCAATACTTCTGGATTAGACGAAATTGAAGGCGATTGGGTGGGTTGAAGTTCTTTTCGGTGAAATCCATCCTCTTGTCATGGTGCCACCGAAGTGTCTCTTGACTTTAGTGACATGCAGACAGTTCTGGCATAAACTTCACAGGGTCTTTCCCAATTACCAATTTTAGTTTTATTGCTGCCGTATAGCACTGCTCCCGGATTTGTTGATAAAACTACATTGAAAACTGTTTTGTGTACCAACACCTCCTCTATGCTTCTTTAAAGACGAAATTTGTACAAAATGGCCCACTCTATAAACGATTGTGAAAACAAGTTAATAAAACCTTTATAAGAACATAAAGATTTTGAAAATGTTCTAGTGAAAGATGTTATGACCACTTGAGAACCTTCATAAAACCTATTGGCTGCCATGAAAACCAGAATGTGGCCAAATGGCCACAGCTGTCAAACTTCACTGCGAAATCGAAGTTGTTTTTTGTTGTTCTGCTTTGTTCAATTCTGAAAACAGTGTTTTCTACAGCGTATTATGCTCCAAAGTATATGCGCATTTATTTTTAAGGTGAATATTGGCACGATAAGAGCCGAAAATTAATGCGCCTCGGAAATTATGCAAATTTACAACAACATAAATCAAATCTAAACAAATATATTCGATAAATTAATCATGAATTTCCTGAAAAAATTCTTGGAATTGGATGAGATTACCTAAAAAATGCCGAAATTAGTCTCCAATCTACAGTTTATTTGCATACCATTGAAAATTTGATGCATTTATTTTTCCACATTTCAATTATTTCTTATATTTCAATATGGCGATTGGGAAAAAATCACAGTTTTGCCATAAAGCCATTTTTTCTTCGCAATGACTATTATAAAACTATTTGGTCTTATGGTGACTTCTTTCAATGCCAATTTGCCGTTTAATGCATTTACTGGAAGCAAAATGGTTTTAAAATGCTTTTTCAACTGACCATAATAAGACAATATCAATGAGTACTAAAACGGCATTTCAATACAGCATTTTACGAGTTCATAAAGTCGAAATAAAACCTTTGATAGGAGTAAAAGGAATTTGTGAAACAAGGTTTTAAGATCGTTGCATCGTAATAAGCTGTGTAGGTTCTAATAAACCTGACTAAAATATGAAGCCTATTGGCACCTCTTGGTGCCATAATAAAACCAAAATGATTTCAAGTGGCTTTCATAAAACTTTAATAAAACTTAATAAAGCAGGATGGTGTTAGCAATGTTACTTGGGTTGTGTGCTTTGATTAATGGTAGAATCCGTTTTTTCAGGCAATCTTCCTTGTTCATGGATTAATTTGAAACGCAAATTTGAGTTTTCTTTGTCCGCCGCTGAAAATCACCAGCTAAATAAGAAATTTCCTTGCAAATATATCAGCAAAAACGAATTTATATGTATTGAAGACATGTTCTCGAGCCATGTCAACATAAAACATTAGTCCAGGAACCTGCTCACAGTCTATATTTGCATACGTTTCGTCGTCTATCAGTATGCATCCTGAGTAATCTCTAGGTAATTTCCGAGCGCGTGTTTTGGCCATTCGGTTCTGTTTCAGTGTCCGATAATGGCTGGCCAAGAATTGATGCGTTGCGGATGCGTTTGCGTGAATTTGACATTTTTCCCATAGGTTTTCGTCAAATTTACGTCCACGGAACGCGAACGTATCTACTGTGGGCAAAACTTGATAACGATAGCATTTTCGTAGACGGATCCACTGCATGGTGATTTTGTTGAAATTGTCATTTATGGCTATGTCGCCATGCGATATAGTCCTGGGTTCGCTGTATCTGTCAAAACCTTCTAATGCTGTTGCCGATCGTAATATCTACTGCGACGCTTACTGTGATCCATCCGAAGTTAAGTTTTCCACTCAAGGAAACTTTTGAGGACACTGCATATTTTTTTTTTTAAGAAAAAGACCGTGCGTTTCGTAGTTGCAACTCCGTTACTGAACAGAACTAGTGTAATTGCACAAAGAACCACATAGATGGAGCTTGGGAGTAGCTTTACATCTTCAATGTACAAGTTCACTAGTTCATTCTATTTATAGATCAGTACCGGCGCCGACCACGTGTCCTCACGGCGGGGGGAAGGATGATTAGTTTGACAATCGTTGGTCTGAGACCATGTTTACCTCTGCGTCTCCACAATTGTCAAGGAAAGGATAGTTTTGTGTTAGTGAGGCAGGTTATTTTTCGATCATGGATCCACTGTGGTAAGTGATGCGATCAATGAAAGCGCTGTAGACTGCTTTTTTATGTTAAATCTAGTGGTGATAGAAAGAGGCAAGTGAAAAATGGCAAGGAAGGGACGGACCTGGGATTGAACTTCCGACCATCTGCTCAGTAAGCAGAATGGGTAACCACTGAGCTACCCAGCCACGTCATGAAAACTTTTGAGGACACTGCATATGGTAGATTTAGCCAAATTTAACGATTTTGCAATTTTTAAAATTGGCTGTGTTAGATTTTCAACGTGGGTGTCAAAAATTAATTTCCATCTTCCCGATGTTGTTATTGTTTTATTATCATCGAGAAGCTCAGCCTCGGGCTGGTTCATCCCCCATCGTAGCCACGTAAACACCTCTGATACCACGATCACGTTCCAAACTGAAAGAATCAGTGTTCTCGATGGGAGTAGGAACGATAAAACTTTATTATCCGTCGATTATAAACTAAACGATATGCGATGCGATGTCTACTGGTGTTTATTCGATAGTATACTGAACTGATTTAGCCTATTCGTATCGGTTTCATTCTGTAAAGCTATGATATGAGTAGGTAGAAAATTGATACAAGTTCGGGAATTGCCAATAACGATCGGCAGATCATGATCACGTTGTGTCTTAACACCCTCTTTTAGTTAATTTTTGTGACTTGTTTTGGGGCGAAATTTCAACTCGTTACTTTGGCGTGAGAGGTATGAATGTTACCCAATACGCCGAAGTCACCCACACCATCTTCACAGTTTCCATCTGTCATAACTTTTTAAATCTTAATTAATCGTAACAAAATTTTAACCACAGCAACAAGAGAGCTTCCCAAACAACCTACTGTCAAAATATTTGAGAACCGACCACAAGGAGCGTTGTAATAAAAAATTAAGAAGTGCGTTCAAATATTTAGTGAATCGACCTTTATAGTGCCATACATACACTAATCATGTAGAATATCATAATTTCTTTTGAATTCTTGCAAACTAATGACGGCTGCTGTTTGCACCTTAAGTGGCAACTAATCTTCATCAAAATCGTAACAATGCAAATCAAAATCGAAGCAATGATCATGAAAATATATCATTGCATTCTACTCGCCAACCGGAATAAGGAGAAAAAATTTCACTATCAGAATTGAACAAAATGATTATGCTAACTTGAATTTTAATGAAAATTTAACATTTTGCAAGGTGAAGATAGATTTAAGCCAAAAATATCAGCTGATATGGCGTCTAACTGACTACATCCCTCTTTCCCCTATCTTACCATGACTTTGATATAATAAAAAAATATAAACATAAAAACTGTTAGACTGTACTCTTACGGAGGTTATTTAACAAGAATTAATTACTTCCGGATAAGCTAAAAAAATTTCTCGTGACAAAAACAAATTTTTGACATAAAACTGTTCCATAAACATGTTTTGTGCAACATTATTCTCTCACATGCACTTGGGTTTCATTTTATTTTTTATTTTGTTACTATCGCGACCAAAATTTCAAAAACAAAACATATCCTTATTTTTCATTTATGTTACCAATGAAACGGTAGTTTTTCGGTTGGTAGTGGTGGTGTGCGTGTAACTTGTATGACTGTGCTGCCAAAATTGTTTTTCACAATGTCGAATGAACTACCTAAACGATTACTGTTTTCCTTCTTAAAAACTAATAAGTTGAAATTAATTTTCAAGAAATCTTTGTTGAACTTTGAACCAGTAGTGTGAAACTTAAAAAAAAACTGGAGCAACAGAAGAATACAGACTAAGTGTAAATTTTAAACGTTTTGTTAATCGCTACCGAAATTCTAATTTTTTTTTTTTTTTTTTAAAGATGTCAAGATATTTCAGAGTGATATTCTTATTTTCTACACTTGTTGTAACAAAAGCCTTTTGCAACTGAAGGTCCAAAAAAGCAATGCAATTACTGTTAGCAGAAAACAAAGCTCGTCTGATATAACAACCATTCTAGGAAATCAGTCTTTAGCAAAGTTTGTATAAATTAGGGATTTATAAGTTGTATTAGATTAAGAACTAATATTCGTTGATCATTACAATACTTTAGTCAATAGAGCAAATAACATGCTTGGATTTATAAAACGATTCAGTCATTGTGTTTAAGACCCTTACACAGCTAAAACATCACACATTGCATATGTAAGATCAATATTACAATATTGTAGCTCAGGTTGGTCACCTTTCTCAGTCACGCATGAAGAGCGAATAGAGTCTGTACAAAAACCATTTTTATTATTTGCAAAATAAACAATGTACAAAATCAATTTATCATTATTTTCGTAAATTAGGCTGGGCAAGATTTCCTCTCCCACCTTATGAAGCCCGTTGCATGCTTATAAGCATCCAAACATTAAAAGAACGCCGAGACCGTTTCGTTTGTAAACGATATTGAGCCGCATCGCATTGATTCAGAAGAACTTCTAACTTACGAAATCCCAAATGCCTCTCGGCAACTACGAAACCGAAACATATTTATTACAAACCATCATCCCTCAAACTACGCCAAATGTGGACCTCTGAAACAGATGATGGCAACCTACAATACCTAAAATTTGTGGGTAATACACAGATTTAGAGGTTTAAAAGTATATTGCCAAGAATAGTTTACACTGCCGAAGCCAACATTTCCCCTACGTCTATGGTTGACATTGGGCTGTTACCGTATTCAACTTTTAAAATGAAAATATTTGAAACGACACACAGTTTTCAAAGAAAAAGGTTGATGAAAGGATTTTTATCGATTTGAAACCAAAAGGCAAAATCATTAATGAGGTGCTGCTATGAGCATGGTGTTCTGAGATACAGAAAATGAGTAGATCTAGAGCTAGAACAACATCCCCTGTTGAATAGAAACTGTAAGTTTAAGCCCCTATCAGCATTATTCCATGAGCATGCAAAACCAGTGCTTTGTAGATCGGTCTCAAAGATACAGTGAAATGTGAAAGGTTCTGTTAACTAGCAGGCAGAAAAAAGAAACGGTTATATGTCTTCGTAGCCGAAATCGAGTGCCTTTGGCGAGCTTTGATTGCCTTGCATTGATAACAAATGAATACTAGGGGTGGAAGCTTTCACACCTAAGTAGATATCGCTCCCATCGATAAGGCCTGGATCCAAAGACTAAACTATTCAGAAATTTTATTGAATAACGCTATAGAAATTTGTTAAGGCAAGGTAGAACTAATTCACGATGGGCTGCTATTATGGTTGTTTTGAGTATTTGCTGGCACTCATCACACACGCTTATGACGGTGAGCTCAAACCGGTATTATCCTTGAATTAATCCAATTAATCTTCAAAGTGGATGTATGTCGACATCTGAATCGATCATCACCATTCTGGAAACTGATTTGCAGATCACTCAAACAGTGACCGTATCAGAAGTTATTCTGAATTGGAGATTTTGGCTATTAGGTAGCGTTTTATTTGGTAATTTTTTTCAAAGATTTTGAAGATAATTAACCCTAAATACCCCATCATAAACACCAAGCAAATTTTGTGAAAAACTGTGAAAGTTGTTGTCGGTTGCGTGTGCCTTACAAGCGCAACATTTGGAAGTTGTCTATTTTGGAAAACCTGTTTCATTTTTCCACGTTGAACCGATTTTCGTGGTTGACCCTTCAATTGGTGGATTATTTATTAAAGTGTCAAGAAAAAATACGAAACATTAAAAAATATGTAAATTTATATGTAACAAATTAGTAACAGTTTTTTTTTAGACTCCGAGGAACCACTTCTTGTATTAATATTTTCAATTTTAAGATCATTTCATTTAACATTTAACGTTTGCCACCATTAATGACACATCGCTTTAATATTCTGCTAATAACTTAGGTGGTTTAACTCAAATAATCTTGCAGTCTTCGATAAAGCCGTATGAAAAACTGTTTACACTGAAAATTAATGTTAGTTTATAATACGAAATCAAAGGCAGAACTAACAAATCTATTCGTTGTTTTTGGAAAAAATAAGAGGAAAGGCTTGTAAGATGGAACACGATCCGTTTTTTGCTCGTAACATGTATAATTTTTATTTTTTCGCGGATCCAAAGACATCTTTCGAAAGAGGAACTAAAAGGCTCCACCTTTGCCTGAGTAACTGATTATTTATAGTCGTCAAAAACAAACTATGGGCTATTTTCGAAATCCTATTGCTACTTTAATTATGCCAACACTTTCGAACAATGAAACCTGGAAGAGCTAAATCGAATGAGTGTATTCACTCCAAAAGCAAATGAAAATTGAAGAATAGTAAAAAAAAATGAGGTTAACACTTGACAGCGAGATAGTGTTGTCGCTGTGAATGTCAAAAGTGGCGCTGTTCCATCTTACAAGCCGTTCCATCTTACTATGTATGAGCTATGGAAGAAAGGAAGCATTTGCTTTCCTCTATTTGGGGGAGGTGACACAGAAGGAACAGTCGTGCATTGTATGAAAACAATACAAAGAGCTACGAATATGTTTGTTACAAATCAAAAAGATACGTGGTTGCATGAATGACAGACACTATATCGACTCGAATTATAATTAAAAAAAAGCGCAACCACGTGGAGTTGTTCAGCGTTTTTTTTAATGCTTCTGACATGGGATTCGATATTGTATTTTTCATAGGCGTAGCCAGGATTTCAACTAGGGGCGCTTTTTTTGTGTGTGTGTGTGTGTGTGTGTGTGTGTGTGTGTGTGTGTGTGTGTGGGGGTGTGTGTGTGTGTGTGTGTGTGAGAGAGAGAGAGAGAGAGAGAGAGAGAGAGAGAGAGAGAGAGAGAGAGAGAATTACACCGTCTTCAACCAGTGGTTGCACAGACTGAACAGTTAACATTATAGGGCAATACAACGGCCGGTGGACCTATAGAGTAGGGACATTTTTCGCCAGATATAGCGGGAATGGAGCCCTCACTTTGTGACGATACGCCTGTAAGTCGGGTGGATTATCTTCTCTACTCTCACCAAAAGTATTTTACAATACCCGTCCGATTCTTGCAAAAAGGTTGTACAATTCTAGGCTGGTTCTGGCATGAAAAAAAAACGATTTTAAAAACCTTTCATTAAAACCCCATGTTTTAAAATCGAGCAACATTAAATGCCAAACATTTAACGGGTATTGTAATGTCTCGATATATTCACTTTATAGTCATGTTGGATTTTTGTATAGCATAACCACCGAGTTTGTTTGCAGTTTGTACTGAAACAGTACTTTTCCTCCGCGACCCTCTCACCCATATATTGGCAAAGCAATACCGCAGAAACACCGTTTTTTACTCACCGTGCTCACACCGATAGATTGTATCATTAGATTATATTTTTTAATGGTTGTTCAAATAATGAGTGATCAAAATTTGGTCGACTTAAACTTGACGCATTTCCTTTCATCGTGCATTAAAACATTTTGTACACCACTCATTTTGAAGATGTGTGCGTGTAGCATCATGCCTTTATTTTGATTTTGAGATTAGCACTTCAGTTATCAAAATGTCGTCGAAGGAAGAGAAGCAACGCATCAAAATTTTGCACGTGCATGGCGAAAATCCAAACTACTCTCACGCCAAGTTGGCGAAATTGTTGAATGTGGCTAAATCAACTGTTACCATCGTATTCAAAGTGTTTGGTGAACGTTTTTCGACAGCCAGGAAAGCTGGATCGGGGGGAAATCGAAAGCCGGAGGCCAACAGCGACGACAAAAAGAGTTGCCCGCTGTTTCGAGCGGAACCCGAACCTCTCCGTCCGAGGTGTCGCAAAGAAGCTGGGAGTGGCGCCTTCAACCGTTGATAGAGCTAAAAACGAGCTGGACTGTCGACTTACAAGAAAGTGATGACTCTAAATCGCGACGATAAACAAAAAACGTCGGCCAAAGCACGATCGCGAAAGTTGTACACGACGATGCTGACGAAGTTTGATTGCGTGGTAGAGGACGATGCAACTTACGTCGAGGTAGGCTTTAAACAGCTTCCTGGACAGGAATTTTATACGGCAACTGGACGGGGAAAGGTGGCAGATATTTTCAAGCACATTAAACTGTCAAAGTTCGCGAAGAAATAGCTGGTGTGGCAGGTCATCTGTACCTGTGGCTTGAAGAGCAACGTTTACATTGAGACCGGAACCGTCAACCAGGAAATTTATCCAGAAATTTATACAAAAACGTCTACTGCCTTTCCTGAAGCGACACAATTGTTCCGTTCTATTTTGGCCGGATTTGGCACCTTGCCATTACGGAAAAAAAGGCCATGGAGTTGTATGCTGCCAGCAATGTTCAAGTGGTGCCCAAGGACAAGAACCCTCCCAACACGCCAGAGCTCCGCCCAATCGAACAATATTGGGCCATCGTCAAGCAGAACCTTAAGAAGACTCAAAAAGCTGTTGTGAGCGAGAAACAGTTCAAGGCAAACTGGCGTTCTGCGGCGAATAAAGTGGACAAGGACACTGTACAAAATCTTATGGCAGGTGTTAAACGAAAGACCCGGCAATTCGCATTCCGTAAAAAGGAAGCTTAGCTGAATATTTTTCCTGTATTCTGTATTAACGGAACTTAAAAAAGAAAAAGAATTTGACTTATTAATAAAAACTTTGATCGACTCACACAGATTACTGTTTGACCAAATTTTGATCAGAAAACCCTTTAGCTATTAACAAACATGGATATTGAGTTTTTGTGGTATATAGCTTATGGTTTGTGTCCCTTTAACTTACTTTTAATAGAATTATCTGATATTACCTAAACAGGAACATCAGCACCTTTCAAAACGACGTAAGTCGCAAATGTAAGCATGATGTGATTTTTGTGCTAAATTGTTGCTACTTGCATTCTTAATGCAAGAGCTGTTAGCAAATAATTTAGGGATTTTTATTCATCAGTGTCGAAAAAAAGTTCATGTACGTTCTATCTGCTACGTTTGCATCTACGTTTTGAAATTCGAACCGATTTATCTGATATGATCCAAATGAAACAAGTTCTGTCGAAACACGGTGTATGTAGCAATCATGTGTATCTGAGTAGTATGAAACCAAAACGGTGTATCATTGAATTAGATTAAAACTGTAGTTAAAATTGGAGAAAAACCATCATTTAGCATAATTTTCTTTTCGTGGTTATTTCAGATGCATGAAAAACATTCGTTTAGTTTTGTTAGTTTGTTTCTTTTAATTACATGCTGAAAATTATTATACTTACTTTTGAAAAACTTTCGAATGTCCATTTATGGTACTTCTAGATAAAAATGAATCAAAGAACTGCTCTAAACTGCTAATAATTTACAAAAACTGTTGCGCAATTCACAAAATGTGCAACTAAATTCACCAGCAGAACAATTTTTTTCGAAATCCAATTTAAAATGAGAAGAAATGAACATCGACTTTGATATTAGCTTTCTTCTTGGTTCATGCGAGTGTTCTCGACTTGTAGTGGTATGTATTTGATGGTGAAATTTCTGCCAAAGAACTTATTAAACTATTTCTTGTTTAATGCCATTATCATGCAAAACATTAGTCGAGTGCTTATGTATGTATTCTATACGGTGATCCGTTTTGTTATGAAAGTTCTTCTGTTTATAAACACGCGCAGAACCATCGCACATATATTCGGCGACGGTTTCGAGGCGTTTTTCTCCCATAGAAACTGATAGAATCTTTGAGAAGGGGGTAGCTCATAGAATCTTCCGGTCCGCAGCTAAGCTCTCCAACGATTGCTTGTCGATCAGCCAAATTTGGAAGACGTCTGCATTGAGTTATCTCAAATTATAATAATCCGTCAAATATATCACAAACATTGCGATTGGTTGAGCGGATTTTGATTGATACAGATATTAGTTACATACAGTAGTAAAAATTGAAAGTTACGAAAAAAAAGTTTGGTTCGAGCATCGGCTGTGAAAGGTTGTATCGATGCTTTATTATGCACTATTTTGCTATCGAGCATGACGGGTTCCGTATTGTTTCGGTTATCTATAATTCGGTGATACGAGTGATTGAGTGAGCACAGTAAGAAAACAACAAAGCATCTCTCACGCGTTGATCGACCTGGCAACACTTCAAAAGCTCTCTGTTGCCAAACCGTATTTTTGAAGTAATCCGAAAATATGGCGTACATGCCATATATTGGCTATTGATTGTCTTCGAAATTCGCTTCTATAAGTCATTTTCCAAGTAAAATTTTACCATTCGTCTAAACGAATGTCTACCCGTTTTCAATGTTATTTCTATCTGGTTATCCCAACGTGAACTAATGTCAAGTTTTAATGCTGAATTTGTTAAAAAATAAGGGACCAACAAATCGGGAAAAGATAATTGACTTGTGTGTTATTTCTGAAACACATAGGAAAAATGAGACTGGGATAAACGAATGTCTACCACTCTATATTACCGATCCTGAGTTGGTATCACAAATGGGGTTCTAGATGTAGTTCCGTAGTTTTGAACAGAAAAAAATTAATGCCTATTAATGTTTGCATTACATAGTAAAATTGTGTAGCAATACCAACAATGCTCTTCGTTGCTGAACCTCTGAAGCATTAAAAAAAATGATTTTCTTAATCTTCTAAGCTAGAAAATGGTTTAGTGTTTACCCGTTAAGAACATAAAAAATATATGTTTACAAAACCATTACCGAGCTTTCAAGGTTCTAGAAAAAATGACGGCCAGATGGAGTACTAACTGTTGAGATTTCTTATCTATAAACATATTAAAAAACAGCAGCCACCATTTACAACCTACAAGAGTCACACATTTTGTACTCACCCCGCCATAGTGCGCCACAAGTATATTTTTTGAACAAATTCGCCACGCATATTGTTTACACGCTTTTCTTCCGTGGAATCGTCTAAGACATCTCATGAATCAAAATTGTTCTCATCCTGAAAGCAAAACGGCCTTCAACATTTCCAGAAACGACTTATTATGCATCGAGATGATTCCATTTGATTTAATTTAAACATTGTTTGGTGCCCTCTGTGTGATACGAAATGATGACATTGCTCTCACAGCATTCGTAGACAGATGAAGAGACACCACTTGTCTCATATCGCTACAACAATTCATGCTAATGCAAAACTAACATCGCCTTTGTAAATGTTTTCTCCGCTTTCGTCTTCTGCCATTACGTTTCAGATCTGCACCGAGTTGTGGCCATCACCGGCTTCGGAAAGCTGGTACTTTCTATTTGCCAACCTATTTCTCTGCTACTTGGGACCGCTTATTGTGATTTCAATTTGCTATGTTATTATCTGGAAAAATGTCGCCTACCGGAAACTGCCACGTGACCTGATCATCAGCCGGAAGAATGAGGTTTACAATCGTAGCAAGGTGAAGGTAAGTCAACCGTCGTCATCGCCCATTCCATTCGAATGTCTATCATTAACTAACTTTTTCTTCTTCCACCAAACGAAGGTCATAAAGATGGTTTTCGTTGTAATCATAACGTTTGCCATTTCGTGGCTGCCTCTGTATGCCATCTTTTGCTTCGTTAAATTTGCCGGTGATCTCATCTACGACGAATCAGGTAGTACTAACTAACGATTCAGCGAATATCTTTAACCTTCTTAACAGCTTCTTCCTCGACAGTGCAAGCCGTCATCTTCGGAATCCTACCGGTAGCGCAGTGGCTGGGAGCGGCCAACTCGTGCATCAACCCCATCCTGTATGCATTCATGAACCGTAAGTTTCGAGCCGGTTTCCGGCATCTGTTCCGGTCGTGTTGTAGCAACGAGGACGACGAGTGGGACCAACCAACTACCGTACTCAGAAGTGACGACACCCGCGAACAGATGCTCCGTCGGATACGTACCGAGAGACATTTCGTCCGTAATGGAACAAGAAATGGTTTCGGGACACCGCAATGCGGTCCACTTCGATACAGCCAATCAACGAAGGTACAAATCCAATCGAATCGAGCCGATTGATGTTTCTAACGTTATCATAATAGTAACGTAATTTTAGATGTACAGAATTTATCAATTTTTCCTTCTAATCTATCAACTAGTCATATTCCGTTGCCACTGATCTGGTGAGCGGAAGTAAAGAATAAAAGTACAATACACTAAAAGTCCAAACGTAAAACGTAATGAAAACCGAATTGATTGCTCGCCATTTAAACAAGGGCACTAAATATGATAGCAACAAAAAGTAGAAATAGCATATGTTTAAAAAAAATCCATTGTCAGGTTTAGCCTTGGAAAGGAGATTACAACATTTTATGAAGGTAATGAAATCTATTTTCGTACAATATTTTGTGATATTTAGCTAAAAGTGAAAACTTCTTATCGTTGTCCTTAAAGTCCAATAAAGAAACTTCCAAAGTTTACACGGTACACAATTTTATCGAAAGAATGTCCATGGTGAGGAACTGATTGAAAGAAGACAACTGGCATCAACTTAGCAATTATAAGATTTCTCGACCCAACCGGGTCCGAAAACAGGATTCGGGTCAATTATATGGACATATCCGAGTATTCTGAAAATCGAGCATCTAATCTGGTTCAAAACAAAAGGGTTTGAGTCAATTAGACACAAAAGAGAAAACTGATGTTTCTGACACAAATTTTGATGTTTGTATTTGAGGCATGGTTTCAAAACTCGCGACATAAGCCAATCCTTACATAAAATATAAAGATACTCAATAACTTTTATTCAACTTTTACTCAACTCAAATAAAACATATTATCAAGGCACTGCCAATAGTCACAACCAGGTGGCGAGCTCCATTCGTTTAAATTAACAATCAATTGGAAACTAGCAATTTAAAATTGCCCGTTACATATATTCTAGTACCAAAAAATCCCCGATACAGATATTCTAGTACCAAAAAAAAGGCCCGAAGCCAGAGGAACAATAACGGTCCTTAACTATTAGAAATGGGCACCTTCCCAAGCAGCACATGAAACAACTTTTCAAAAAAGAACATTATAAACATGTTGCAAACATGTTTTTAAACAGGTGTACATAACATATGCCGTTGTACTCCAACTCAGTAAATATATTATAACTTTTCAATTGGGTTGTTTCATTGTGAAAAACGTGCAGGTTTTTATACATCATCTGAAAGAGCTTAGTTTTCTTAACACAACCTCATTTTTATCGATCGATGAAAATTTCGCGCTAACATGGTGATTGTGAGCGCACCTTTTCGAGACTTTGTACGGTTGCGAGCTGTCACTTGATGAATTTTGCGAAATGTTCAATCCTGATTTAAAAATCGAAATGAAAACTTATGGAACCAATAAAAACACCAAGTGTCGTAGGAAACGAAGCTCTTTCATATAATGCCAAGGGGAAGACAATATCAACATATCTGAATATATCATCAAATATTTCTAAATATCAACGAAAATATTTAAGTATTTTCTAGAATAAAGAGCTTCTAGAGCTGAACAATGTTTGTTCTATTGATACTTTTGATTCTCCAGCTACGAGAAGAAAATGAACTTATCAAAAAGTATTTAGATATATTCAGCATAGTTGTCCACCCCATAAAAACCAGCATGTTTTTCAAAATTAAACAACCCAATGCAAGGTTATTTTGGAGTCAGATAAAATTTGATCTACTCCGATTCCTCTAATTTGAAAATTATCGACACTGACTCCGATTCGGCCCTCAGAGCAAGTATCTTTACAAGTTGACGGTTGCCATACTTTTCTGGCTGCCATGTCTTTCTCCGCAATTCAGGAAGTTTGAATCGGGGGTAATTATGAAAAAAGTAATGTGAAGTTTGTGTTTGTGTAGTTTGCGGTGGTAAATATTTGAACTAAACAAAAGTGAACATTTTTTCGCCAATACCATGAATTTTATTGTTTTTGTGTGGAACTAACAGCCTTTGTTAAAGTGAAAATGGTCCTTATCGTCTTCATTAAGATAAATGACCTTAAAACAGCTTAAAACTAATGCTGTACTATTCTTCAACGATAGAGTACCGGTAAACGGGGTGACTTGCAACAATTTGGGGGTGACTTGCAGCACCCGAAAATGTTTTAAAAACAAACATTGAGTAGATTTACAAATTACTGACATATCGAGGTAATCAATAACCTCCACCAATTATTCCTACATTGTTAGTGTCAAATCAGAAATATTGCCAATCTTGAAGCCAATTGTTATACGAAAACAATTATAGTCGATATAGTTATGGACAATAAAAACCATGACTTTTTTTTTAGCAACAAGAGTTGTCCTTAAACTTAATTTAGTGGAGTTCAAGGTGCGTTTGATTTTTAATTTTCAGTAGTGGTTTCCTTTCTTTACAAAAAAAAAATATGTTAGGAATTGAGCTATTATAGAGGGAAAAATTCCTTATTGGGCAGCTTTGTCCCAGCGTAACATTATTCGCAGATTTTTCGTAAACTTCTTGGGAAAATCAGGAAACCATAGCACCAGAGCTTTTGTTATCTTCTGCTTTATCAATATTTGACACGAACTTTTCTCAAAAATGTTTATGGCTTATTATTGTAGTTCACAAAGTAGTTGGCAATATGCTACAAATTTTGGCACCCCAATTCTAAATTTGGCACCCCTTTCTTCCAAATTTGGTTAGAACAGTTGGAAAACTGAAGACCGTACAGTTACTTATATAATATAGTATAGAAATAATACCGGAACATTATACAGTGAAACAAATTACGCCAGCGAACGCTGGGTGCAGGGGGCTAAGCAAAAGCTAATATTCTAATGTTGGCACCCATGAGAATATTGATAAAATCTTCAAAACGCAGGAAAGCTCATTTATTTTTCAAATATTCTGATTTTTTGTGATGAATATTAATAACAAATGTTGTATCTTTCATCAAATGTGACTGATTGCTCCAGATATACATGAAAAGCTGCAAATGGTAGAGGTTGCCCAATTTACAAGACTGCCAACTTTACTATCTATTACCCTATTAATGTTTATGCATCCAAGCAACTGGCCCATCACATGTTATGAAGAAGGCTGGAACGAAAATAAATTCATTTGTGTATGTATAAATACTTCGATCCTGCGGTTTACACCAGTCGCCATGTGAAATGAATTTTCTTTTAAATGCACGATTTATTGATCCGTTTTATTCTTTTATAAATCAATGAATTCATATGAATTTATTACAAAATGAAGATACCTATTTTATCGGAATTTGAACCAGTAATTATTTAATTTTTTCTACTCAACAATATTCTAGTTTATTTTTTTTTTCAATGCTTTTAGAAGTACTTTTTCAGATAATCCATCAGGCGCGTACATTTTTCTCGAAGTACAAGTGAATATTGAACCATAAATCAGAAAGCGTTTCAAAAATCACTCTACGGAAGATTATTTTAGACGCTAACATTATTTTGAAAGATAATATCCTTCATGGATACATCGAAAAAAAAAAAAGATTGTATCAAGTCCGTAGCGTACATGACGTAAAGTTCAATGAAACAAAATAAAATTTTAACTGCACCTTATTCGCAACAAAGTTCAGATTGAAATGAAACACAAAATCTCTTAAAACAATCTTGCTTCACTCTCTTTTTATATTACGTTTTTGAAACGTACAAATGTTTTATTAGAACAATTAAACCATGTCATTTGCAACATCTGCTGTAATAAGTTGCAAAATGCAACGAAATTGCAACGTTATGTGAAAATTGCATTATATTTCATGTGACGGTTTTGAAACAAATATATGTTGCAATTAGGCTCCACCTCTTGCGCTTTTCCCGTTGCAATTCAGTAATGCTTTACATAAATGATCGAGGATAATAACTCCTCATTTTGTTACAACAAAGTGAATATTGCTGTATTGAAACAAGCTGTGCTACTTGGGTTACAAATGCCCAGATCGTAGCGTGCAATGGCGGGTCTCACCTCGCCAATCAGAAAGATCACTCTTTTCCGGGAAATAATTGGCCGGGGATTTTTGGGGGGGTCGGTCCGCTGGTTGGAGGCAAAATTTGGGGGCGGCCCCGGGGGGGGTCGTCGGCCACACGCCCGTGTGGCGCGGTGTGGCGTGCTGTGGCTTTCTTCGCGGCGTGGGGGGTGTTGGTGGGGGGCAGGGGGGGGGGGGGGGGGGGGGGTACGCCCCTAAGGAATGCGTATTTTTTTGTGTATTAAGCATTGGGGTGGGGGCGAGTGGGAGGTGGGGGGTGGGGGTGGGAGGGGGGGAAAGAGAAAAAATTGGGCGGTGGGGCGTTGTGGGGTGGGAAGGGGGTGGGGGGGTGGGGGGGGGGGGGTGTTGTGGATGACAGAAAAAAGAAGGTGGGGTGGGGGGGGGTGAAAAAGTAATTATTATTTATTTTTTTTGTTTTTTGTTTTCTTTTGTTGGTTCTTTAATTGTTTTATTATTTTTTTTTTTTTTTGTTTGTTTTTTTTTTTTTTTTTTTGTTTTTTTGGTTTTTTTTTTGTTATTGGTGAAATTAGTAGTTAGTGTTATTGTTATTGGAGTAGGGTTAAATTAAAACTGAATCAAATTTTTTTCTTTTTTTTTTTTTTTTTTTTTTTTTTTTTTTCTATATTTGCGTGAAATTTACTTTAAATTGGATACCCATAAATAAGTAAAAATTACCTATATTGTTAGTTAACCATGTGTACTCAAATATGGGTAAAGCGACTTTACCCATAAAATGAGTATGTGCACTTTTCCGCGATTATGAGTAAAGTTCACTCATATTTGGGTAAACTGATCTTAGCGTGCATGTTCCTTGCCAGCTCTTTTCTCTGACACACTGAAAATAAATAAATAATTTTTATTATTAAAATTGGCACTTAAATCGGTCAATTTTTGCTTCGAATTAAAATCATGTGAGCCAGTATGATTTTCATTTGCCGCACATAATTTTTAACACCCGTCACTTAATACACAGGTTCGTTTCCAATGAGACTGATATGGTCCGCACATAATTTTCAATGGAGCGACAAATCTAGGGTTTTTTTCATTAGGGCGAATCTACAATTGAGAGATTCTCTCCGGGCTCGCTCTTTTTCATTCATAAACCAATCACCTTTACGTTTTTCATTCTACTATTTGTAGAGTATGCTAGCCAGCACGGTTGTGTTTCGATCTGTACTAAAGAATTCCTCGAAAGTTTAATAATGGCGCTGTAATGAATGAAAGAGAGCGAACCCGGAAAGAATCTCTCAATTGTAGATTCGCCCTAATGAAAAAAAAACCCCTAGAAATGTCATTCAAGTGTGTTTTCACTTTGCCGTGTGGTGGTTTAGGTACTTGGTTTGCCAGCGGAAGTAACTGATTTTTTTTAAGGTAATAAATTACTATAGATGTTCTTTTTTGCCATGTTAACGGTGTTTATTGTGAATATTTCAGATCTGCCGAGCATTTTTGCCATTCCCACAGAAGAGCTGCTGAACGCGATATAGCTTCAAAAAGTGATGAAGTTTTTATGATGGTACAAATAAAACCTCTTTTATTCACACATTTCGTTTTATTACATGAAAAGTACAAAAAATCCAATACTAAACTTTTTATGAAAAAATAAAATTCATGCACCATTTCACATGAAACGAATTAAAAAACTCATTTGATTTTTGCTAGGACAAGTTAATGCAATCCATGAACACTATAATTAATATCTATTCAGCTCTTGCACTTAAAGACTATATGTTTATTGCACATATAGTTAATTGACCACATTTAATAAAAAAATAAGTGCCGCACCAATACAGAGCAAAAACTTTGCACTTTGCCCAAATCTATAGGTGATTGCACTTAAATATAAGGTGCATTGTTTTTTGAGTGCACTCCATCGTGATTGACCGCTCTCATTGCCGATGTCAAATTGACTTTTGTCCACCGCTGGTGATGCGTAAGGCGTTTATAATTCCGGACCACTATCGCACTTGAACACTTCACACGAAAAATTAATAATAACAGCTTGTTGTTTTTCCTTATAGGTTATGTACTTAAGCTGCTGCTGTGCCACTTTTACCCCGTCATGGTGTGCTCATTCCACCCCGCATAAGACGCCTAGTTAAAATTAATTATTTCTGAAATATAAAATGAAGTATCATACTGTTATTTACTTCAAATGTTTAAGAAACATATAAATATTGTTTGCTAGTTTTTTCGTTTTCGTAAATTCAATAGTACAAATTGGTAAAAGCTTATTTAACATAGGTGAAATATTATAATATTTCATGGTTGCACATACAGTGGGAACAAAATGATGTTTTCAAGTTCTTTGTACATGGCTTATATTTTCCAATTTTCAAAATTGCTTAATTGAATCCTTTATTAGTACACTATATAATTATTTTTCCCATTAAATGTTCAATCTCAGAGAAAAAGGGGGTGCTCAAACCACTCCGTATGCTCATTATGCCCCTTTCCCCCCTAAGGGCTTACGCTGTAGCATTCTCGACGGCAGCCATTACCTCAAAATTTAGAATTGATATAACTCAGAATCTGTACTAGATATTGGATATTTCGACATAGATTTTTCATTAGGGCCTAACTGACAAACGTAAACAATGGCTTCTTGTACGTCACCAATTCTAGCGGATAGGTGAACTCTTTCTCTTCGAAATGGCCGGGGGGGTTTAAAAAGCGAATTTTTCAAGGAGAAAGTGGTCGGGGAAAACCCCTGTGGGTCCGTTTGTCAGTTCGGTCCTAATTAAAAATCCTTTTTGTTTTAATCATTTCCATTTGTTTTCTTTCTTGGTTAGCTTCATTTGTTTGTTTTCGTTTTGATTTATCTTTATTCAGATATTTATCTATTAGAGAGAGAGAGAGAGATGGGAGAGAGAGAAGAGAGAGAGAGATAAAAGATAGGAAAAAAATACACGGAGCAGCAATTCACCTTAAGGCTGGTTTACAGTTCGGGAAAATCATCGCTGGATTTTGAACGCGATATGGCTCGGAATTTGGCTCGGGAAATTTTCCAATTGACGTTTCTCCACATTTCTCCACAATCATGTTTTGCATATTGTTTACATTTGTGTAAGTTTTTTCTTTCAGAAAGCATTGAAGAAATATTTTATTTAAGTTTACTTTAACGATGTATTTTTTTTATCTGGTCGGTTCCCTCAAAGCATCCCAGTACATCCGGCACTCTTGGACACTGACAGATTTCTTCAGGGATGATGAAATAATACAACTGATTTATTGCCAAATAGCATCTTTAGCTATCTTGTTGAAATACTCCTTGCTTGTTATTTGGTACAAGCAAGGAGGTTTAGAAATTTCTTCGCTAAGTGCAAGTTTAATGTCAATATCCTTGTTTCCTTTTTGTCGTTTTGACTGCGCGTGCCTTTTTCGTTTTTTTTACAAAAGCTCTATATTATCTTCAGCCAATATTTATTCCTGGGTTCGCTGTTCATAAAATTTACCCCAACTGTCAAAACCATCAAAACCATCAAAACCATCGAGCACATCAATATTGAAAAATTAAAAAAATGTTGGAACTCGGCTCTCCCTCTTTTTTTTTTTTCGTTAGAATTCAAACTTGCAAAATCCGCACGGAAACAATTCGGAATGATTTGTTCCCGCCGAAGAAGAAGGGGAAAAAAAGGAATTTTTTTTCGCGGGGGGATAAACCGGGGGGGGTTTATTCACTCTTTTTTTTTTTTCATTTTTTGAGAACATATTTATTTTTTTTTTATTTAACGATTATTGAAATTAGTGAATAATTTTATAAAATGGAGTGGTTAAATTCTTTAGGGTAGTGAGTTACGTGTCTTTACGTAAATATAAAAAGATATAATATAATAATATAGCAATAAATTAAATAAGAAGGGGGAGAGTAAAAAAAAGAAAACAAAATATTGTGTGAAAAAAAGGCTGGTTTACAGTTCGGGAAACGCGTCACGGGATTTGGGCGCCTGTGTGTTTTAAATGGAGCCCGGGATATGATTTCTCGTGGCGGGAATTAAGTCTACAAAAAAATTACAGTTTTCCTGAAGTGTAAACCCAACCGCGGGATTTACTCCGGGAAATAAAATTCATCTCTACACACTACTTCTTCGGCGGGAACAAATCATTCCGAATTGTTTCCGAGCGGATTTTGCAAGTTTGAACTCGAACAGGGAAAATATATTTAAATGGAGCCGAGTTCCGAAACAGTTTTTTTTCGATTTTGATGTGCTCGAAGACTTTGATGGGTTTATCAGTCATGATAAAATTGATGAACAGCTAACCCAGGATGAAATATTGGTCGAAAAAAATATAGAGTTCGTTCCAAAAAAATAGAAACGCGTAGCAAAAACGGAACAAGGAGATTGACATTAAAGTTGTTGTTTGCTAAGAAATTTCAAAACATTCTTGCTTGTACCAAATAACATGCAAGAGTATTCCAAAAAAATAGCTTAAGATGCTATTTGGCAACAAATCAGTTGTACTACGCTCTGAGATACACATATGAAGTTTATGTGGCAAATGAAAAATACGTGTGGCCAAACATAGTGGTTATTTGTACACAAAGGAAGTATGTGTGGTTACAAATAGATATCATTTGTTTATCAAATTGAATTGCAAAATTCATGTGTGGGACACATAGATATTATCATTGCTTATTTCAGTGCTGGGATGCTTTGAGGTAATCGATCAGGTAAAAACATACATCATCAAAGCAACAGTTAAAGTAAACTTAAATAAAGTTATTCGTAAATTTCTAGAATTTATTTTGATAAAGTAAAACTCCAAAAAATTTGTGATAAATCCAGTGCAGTCTTCAAAACTGTCCATTTTTTCAATGTTTCCTGCAAGAAAAAACTTACACAAATGTAAACAATACGCAAAACCTGAGACGCAAAACATGCTTGTCACTGAGTGTGGAGAAATGTGGAGAAACGTCATCTGGAAAATTCCCCGAGCCAAATCCCGTGCGAAATCCCGTTTCCAAATCCCGTGATACTTTTCCCGAACTGTAAACCAGCCTTTAATTCCCTAAATTTATATCACAGACAAACAGACATAACACGTTGAAAAAATTTCACTATAAATCATCGTCACTAATAACCTGCGCCATCTGCTGAGCGCACATTTTCATTAAATTGAATTATCTATAATTCTGCAAGAGCAACAATTCCTCTAAATCATAAGACTAAAAAGTTAGAATTTTTATTATGAACTTTAAAGGACCACCCTAGTCACCACCCAAACCAAAAGATAGATTAAATCTTCCAAAGACAACATGTGACTAAATTTAATAGTTGTCGAGTTATCGATTTTTGTCGTGAAATTTGACTATTCGTACCATAGTGCCCAGTGGTGTTCTATCCGCTGATGTTTGGTTGTGGATTTGAATCTTCGATTCACAAGGTGCATTAAAAAAACCATTCGACTATTTGTAACAACGGTTACAAAGACTATATAAATCAATTTATTTGCATTACTTTTTATTCGTATAATAATTATAATAAAATTGCCTCTTGTTTTACTTTAACGAAAATTCAAATTCAAACAAAATTGATTTTTAAATTCGGGTTTTGAATTATATTACTGTTAAATAAAATTTAAGGATAAAATTTATATTTGAAAAAAATCTGAGAAACAACTATTTGAACACGGGTGGATTGCGTTAATTTAATGAAATATTTTTTACACTGATTTGTGTAAAATAAATTATAACACTGATTGAAAAAAAAAAACATAGTTCATTTTACATACATAAATTTTTTGAAAGACTAACTTAAGGAATTATTTTTGTACATTCTAAAAATTAAAAAGAATCAAAAAGCAATTAATAAATTATCAAATAAGCAAAATTAATTAGCATTAAATCAGCAAAACTATTTTTCAAACTATAAAATTAAAATATATGTTTCTTATATTCAATAAATAGGGTAGGGAACTGCTTAATAAAGGGTGAATGTTTTCATCAGTTGTTAGAAAATATCCAAGTAACCACGAGGCTATAATAGCATGTATATATAGGGCATATGCATTACGTCTAGTGCATCATTGAAGTTGGATTAAAGCTGAAATGGGCCCACTAAGATCGAACCACTGCTATATCTTATGTAATGCCGTAAGACATTGCTAAAGTAGCATTATTGCATTGGTAATGCATCACCATAATCTTAATGCTAATCTAACGCTTCATTACTTGACAACTGTTGAATTGATGCGATCCCGCAATAATGAGTTTGATTTTGGGTTTTATAAGTGCAATAATATAATGCTTGTGGTTACTTGGGTAGGTCAAAGATTCCTACACGGAAAAAAATCCGTGCCCAGATTCGTGAACTGCGATTAAAGGGTACTATCCTGGAAACGTGAACTAGTTCACGGTCCGTTTTCATTTTCGGGAACGCCTTTTTTCTGTGTTTTCTCCAAATTATTCCACATTTAATGATACGAACATAAACTCTATCTATCGTGCTTATGTTTCGATGTATAAATCATGAGTAATTACCATTTAATTACAGTCATTTTGAACATATAAAATACATCATCAAGAAAACCATCAGTATCATACCTGCTGAATTAGTTCGCTTTGCCATTGCGTATTTTGAATTTGATCGCGTGTACCGGAAGGAATGTCTTCATCAGCTCCTTCTCTCATCTAGTGAAGCTTGTTGCCAAAATGAGGTGTTGAACATTGAGTTAAAATATATTTCATACTTACATGATCTAACATCATTATTTATTTCATGTTTCTTCCAGTCATTTGAAGATGATCTATGCTTATGATTATATTGTCCATCATCTGACACTATGCAATGAAAACATATGTTTCGGAGCTGTCAAACAGTACTCAACGATACAATATTGTTAGTTTATGTACAGATTTCGGAGCTGAAGAAAACATACTCATGATTGGGAAGCAATCCGAATGCTTTTAATAAGTTCCTGCAATTAGGAACTTTATTCCATGTCTATGAAATTTTCTGAGTCTAATGCTCGTTTCTGAAGGTAGATTCCGATAGATAAGAAGTAAGCAGAAGGATTAACGTCTAAATATTGGTACATAAAGCTTCATCAAATATACCAGTATGTTTTTGGGCAATTTATTTTCAATCGCACACATGAGTGCTCAGTGCTCAGCACTCAGTTCTCAGTTCTCAGCACTCAGTGCTCAGTGCTCAGTGCTCAGTGCTCAGTGCTCAGTACTCAGTGCTCAGTGCTCAGTGCTCAGTGCTCAGTGCTCAGTGCTCAGTGCTCAGCACTCAGTGCTCAGTGCTCAGCACTCAGTGCTCAGTGCTTAGTGCTCAGTGCTCGTTACTCAGTCCTCAGCACTCAGTGCTCAGTGCTCAGCACTTAGTGCTCAGTGCTTAGTGATTACTTATGAAGGGCTTACCCAAACAATAATACAGAAAAAAATAGGGAAACACACCAAGTGGTAACGCAACAAATGTTTGAGAAATAGTTCGATATTGCACTGAGCACTGAGCACTAATCACTGAGTGCTGAGCTGAGCACTGAGCAGCAGAGCACTGAGCACTGAGTGATGAGCTTTGAGCACTGAGTGCTAAGCATTGAGCACTGAGTGCTGAGCTCTAAGCACTGAGCACTGAGCACTGAGCTCTGACCACTGAGTGCTAAGCACTGAGCACTGAGCACTGAGTGCTCAGCGGATGAATTTCAACCGAGTTTTTATCTGTTGAACGCTCGGTAGTCTATTCGGTTCAAAATGGAACAACCGAGTTCTCGGTATACTTTTACTTTCTCACAACATTTTCGCGATTCGGCACGAACTGCAGAAATGTCGCGAATACAACGTGCCCACACATCATCTTTTCATCGACTTCAAATCAGCGTATGATACAATCGATCGAGGCCAGCTATGGCAAATCATGCACGAATATGGATTTCCGGAAAAATTGACGCAGTTGATCAAAGCAACGATGGATCGAGTGATGTGTGTCGTCCGAGTATCAGGGACGCTCTCGAGTCCCTTCGAATCTCGGAGAGGGTTACGGCAAGGTGATGGATTGTCGTGTTTGTTGTTTAACATTGCATTGGAGGGTGTGATTCGAAGAGCTGGGATAGACACGAGTGGCACGATCTTCAGGAAGTCTGTCCAACTATTTGGCCTCACCGACGAAGTTGATATCGTAGCACTAACTTTGAGACGATGGCGGAAACGTACATCAGACTTAAGGCTGAAGCTGGTAGGATTGGGCTTGTGATTAATGCGTTAAAAACAAAATACATGAAGGGAAGAGGCTCACGAGAAGAAAATGTTAGCCTCCTAGCACAAGTTGAGATCGACGGTGATGAAATCGAGGTAGTAGACGAATTCGTGTATCTGGGCTCATTGATGACCGCCGATAACGACACCAGCAGAGAAATACAAAGGTGCATTATGGCTGGCAATCGTGCCTACTTTGGACTCCGAAGGACGCTAAGATCGAACAAAGTTCGTCGAACCACAAAGTTGACCATCTACAAGACGTTAATTAGACCGGTAGTTCTCTACGGCCACGAAACATGGACATTGCTAGTGGAGGACCAACGCGCCCTTGGAGTCTTTGAACGGAAGGTGCTGCGTACGATCTACGGTGGAGTGCAGATGGAAGACGGAACGTGGAGGAGGCGAATGAACCACGAATTGCACCAGTTGCTGGGAGAACCTGCCATCGTACACATCGCAAAAATCGGTCGACTACGATGGGCTGGGCATGTCGTAAGAATGTCGGACGACAGCCCTGTAAAACTGGTTCTCGAAAACGAACCAACAGGTACAAGAAGAAGAGGCGCGCAACGAGCAAGGTGGATTGATCAAGTAGAAGGCGACCTGCGGACCCTCCGCAGACAGCGAGGCTGGCGAGGTACAGCCATGGACCGATTACAATGGAAACAACTTCTGTGTACAGCAGAGGCCACACCGGCCTTAGTCTGATTGGTAAGGTAAGGTAAGGTACTTTCTCACAATCTGTCAAATTTACCGAAAAAAGGCGGTTGACAAAAAGTCCAATCAGCGATAACCAAACATCGGTTTACTCAAATATTACCGAACGCTGTCAAACAAACCGACTCTTCGGTTGCAATTGCAAAATTCGGTTCTTTTTGGATGTGCTGGAATTTTAAAATAGCTTCGAATTTAGCATCGAATTTCATAGTAATAAAACCAGTTTTGTCAGTTACATTGTTTATTGATGCAAAAAATCCTTATATATTTTCCTAATAGAATCCTGCAAATATAATTACAAAATTAGTGTCAAATACTTACAGAAGATTTCAAACAAACGTGCATCCTCCTGTCTCTCAGTATTTTTTTCCATTTTCACTTGACAAAAAAGAACACAGTACGGAGAAATTTCGCAAAAAGAAATAAAATGGCGCGAGATAAAATGGCTGACGATTTTTCAGGCCTTATCGAGTCAGCTAAAATAAACGAGTTTTTCGGTAGACATAGCCCTTGCGGAATTAACTCGAAGAGAAGTGTTTGACGTTTAAGAATATTCAGCGAATGCTCGGTTCAGTTTACCGAGTTTTCTCGGTTTTCGTGTACCGAACTCTACACCGGAAATAATTCACACATATTTATTGGCAAAAATCCATAGAAAATTCCACATAATACTGATGTGGTCACTCATAAACAGAACCCTCGGAGAAACACAAATAAAGTTTATGTGACATATGAAAAGTATGTGTGGCCACACATACTGGTTATGTGTACGCATAGGAAGTATGTGTGGTTACAAATAGCTATTATTTTTTGATCACATTGCAAAAATCCATGTTTTGGACACATAGATATTATCATTGCTTTTTTATCAGTGTAGAATATCTCTGCTTTACCGTACTGTTCGGATCATCGCTCACCCTTATTAAATCTATTGTGAAAAAATTTTTTTTTTAAAAAATTTTGGGGAGTTTTTTTGCTTTTTTTTTTTGAAGGGTGTGTAACTTCTACAAAAAACACGCGGATATTGGAGTGTGGTGTGTTTTGCGTTTTTTTTTGTTTGTAATTTTTTATATTTAGTTTTTTTTGTCGAGAGTGATAATGGTTGTAAAAAAAATTATTAATAGTTAATTGTCCAATTGTTTCGATGTAGGAGGAGTTTGCGTTATCATGATTATAATTTTAAAAACTGCCTTCTGGGTGGTTCATCCATCTTTTTGGTTGGTTTATGTATTTTTAATAGGCGGTATTTTTTTTGAGAATTTTTTGATGGTTGTAATTTATCTAAATTTTTTTTAAGAGTTTATAAACCCCCCAGGCCTATGGCAAGGACATCTTTTTCGCCTAGCCAACATCTCAGCAAGCTCAGCTGTCAGAATAATGTAAACATTGCGTGCTGTTTGTTGTTGATTGGTTGTGCTTGTATTGAATCAAATCGTTTTTAAGCTTTTGAAAAATGAAGTGTGCAATACCATCCTGCAAAAATGATTTCCATTGTGTCGCGAGACATCAACATCTGTGTGCTGGAGCGCCAAAATATTCGTATTAATCGAATAAATTTTAATGTTTCGCCAGTCGATCCCGTAGTTGCAGAGGATTTTGTATTTCGCGTATGACCTAAACGACCAAAACAAAACAAACCGACCAGCTCGTTCAACAGCTATTTGACAGCTGACAGCGGGCCCACGTCAATTTGGGCCCGGGTCATGCCGCCTATGTTTATTTGTAGGGGTTGGTGTGGGGGGGTGGGGGTGGTGGTTTTGGGGTTGTTGTGGGGGGGGTGGTGGTGGGGGGGAGAAGGAACGCGTTGGGGGTTTTTTTTGGTGGTTTTTAGGGGGGGGGGGGGGGGGGGCGCCCTGTTTTAAAAAAAAGAAAAAAAGTTATAGGTTGTGATAGGCCCGCGGGGGGGGTTGGTGAAAAATAGTTGGTTTGTTGGAATATAAAAAAAAAAATATATATGTGTCCCACACATGAATTTTTGCAATTTGATCAACAAATGCGATCTATTTGTAACCACACATACTTCCTATGTGTACAAATAACCACTATGTGTGGTCACACATACTTTTCATTTGCCACATAAACTTCATATGTTTTTCTCAGAGGGTTATGTTTATGTGTGAACAAATGAATATTATGTGGAATTTTACATGGATTTTTGCCAATAAATATGTGTGGATTTTTACCCGTGTACCAGCACATCGGTCCCAAGCTCAGTCTCAAGCATAATGAATCACCCCTAATACATAACTCATACCGAACAACCCCTTCTGTCAATATCTCACACGGTAAATCTGATAAACTTATTTTATGACTATATTTTGCACATTTTCAAGATTATAGTTTATAACTCAAAAAGTGACTAGTGAAGAGTGCTTTTTACGCCTCTATGTCAACGGCGACAAAAAATGCGTAAAAAGTAGGCACCGCTGAGAAAAGAAAATCAACTCTGCCCGTGACTTGATGCTGACGCCATTTTCAAATAAGCATTTATTTGATAAGCGCAGTGTTTAAGTTCCGGAAATGTTTTCAGCTGTCGTAGTATAAAAAATGGAGGAATTATCCAATACGTTGGATACAGACGCATTCGCTAAATTGACAGGTAAGTTAAATATTTGGTATTGTCAGTAATTACAAATGTTTAACACTGTATGAAACAAAACAGGTCTCCCATGCCCTGAGGCCGAATGCAGCTATTCTGGATACACATTATGGACGAATCATTAAGCTTGGGACCGAGCTTTGGACTGGTGCGGTGGTACTTCCTGAGACAAAAAACTATATCTTTTTTTTTCTTCAAAAAAAAAGGCGAGTTTCTTTTTTTGTAAAAAACATATACACATTTTTTTTTTTTTTTTTTTTTTTTTAATTAATAAAAACGGCTGTGTAATTTCTTGTTGTCTTTTTTACTTTCGCATCTGAATTACGCAATTGAACCATTTTCAGCAATACTCGAGCAATATTGTTTTTTCCAAATAAATAAAAAAAATACATTTTTTTAAAGTTATCAAAAGAAAAAAAAAATATTCTTTTTTTATTTTACAAAAAGAATAAATATTTTTTTTTTTTTTTTTAAAAAAAATAAATAAAATTTTTTCATTACTTTTCAAAAGAAAACAAAAATATACACTTTTTCTCGTTACTTTAATACACTCTAAAAAAATAAAATAAATATACTCCTCTTCTACATACCCCCCGTTTCCATCGAAAAAAATACCCAAGTAACCACAAGCATTATATTATTGCTCTTATTCAACACAAAATCAACATCATTAATGCGGAATCGCATCAATTCAACAGTTGTCAAGTAATGAAGGGTTAGATTAGCTTTAGGAATGTAATATTGCATTACCAATGCAATATTGCATTACCAAAGCAATATTGCTATTTTGGGATGTCTTTTTGGAATTTAAAAAATTTATGCTTTGTTTGGAACTTGGTGGGCCCCTTTTCAGCTTTAAAACAACTTCAATGATGCTCTTAACGTAATGCTTTTTCCCTTTTTTTTCAAACTATTATGGCCTCGTGGTTACTTGGGTACACGGTCGTTTGCAAAAACCCATTAATGGGTGAAAAAACACCCATTTTAGCTAGAAGTGCCTCTCCCCATTTAATGGGTAAACCCTATTTACCCATTAATGGGTAAAACCAATTTATGTCACAAAATGGGTATTTATTCACCCATTGCAAAAAGGCAAGGTTTACCAAAATGGGTAGAAAATAACCCGTTTTTTCATGTAGATTATGTAGCAGTTTGGTAGATTGTAAATCCATGGTTTTCATAGTACTTAATCATTAAATGCAATGAATAAAAAAATAAATACTTTTACTCATGTCTTTATTCATGTCTTTTCTGGTATACTCATGGAAACGACGAATCCATCAATAAATCCTCCAAACGAGCTTCCAATTCCACGTTATTTGGCTGTATATATGAAAAAATGTGCCGGCTGAGGTTCCACAATGTTGATAGTAATCCACAATTTTCGCATATAAATGGAAGAGCATTCTTCCGGCTTGTATTGAGGTTATGCGCAAATTCGATGTGCTGGTTCAAATCACCCCAAGTATTTTCTTCGATGTACAGCCATCAACTGGGCAGGGATAACCTTTTATAATATTAAAAAAAAATCAGGGTTTCGAACATATCAGAATAAAAATCCTTACCCTTCAGCTTTTCGTATGAATCTGCGACCAACTTCTAAGTTCCTCTAACTTTCTAAGTTCCTCCATGTTCATGTTTCCATGCTCCACCAACTTTGAACTTTTTTTCACCCATTAATGGGTAAAAATATAACCATTTTTTTACTGTACGAGGTTTCCTCTAACGGGTAATTTTTTACCCATTGTATGTTTGAGAAATTCCCCCATTTTATGACAGATAGGAGAGCTATTTGAAAATGGGTGTTTTTTTTTACCCATTAATGGGTTTTCACAAACAACCGTGTACTAGCATGTCATAAGAGCGTAAATTGAAATTACCGTGCGGTCAAAATAACACAGCAAACACGCTCGTTCAGATCTACTCTAAATAGACTAATTTTCACACAGTTTCGTATTTCCATGCTAAACGTCAAAAACTGAGTAACTTGAAATAAGGAAACTGAGTTCTCTTTTTTTAAAAGCGGTGTTTTTATAAAAAAAGTAATTATTATAAAAATGCTCTAAACGACGAAAGAGGACCAAAGGGAGTGTTGTTGTGCTATTTATAATACGAAGCTGCTCTGAAACTACAAAAGCACAAATGTCTGCTTTCGCAAAACACACAGTACTGAAATTGGTACTCCATGTTTGTTATAACAAGGTGATTGAGGAGTAGCAATTCCAGATAGGTTTGTTTTCTGGCAGCTGATATTTGCGGTCCTTAACTTCATGGTAGAGCTTCCTTTTATCTTCATCTCTAGACTGATTAATTATTCACTATTCATTTCATATTAATTGTATAGGTATCCATCAACAGCAGAGCAAGACCAATTAGCCAGATGCATAGTGGAGTTGTTCCCTCAGCTAGAATGTGATTCAGAAAGCTCTCACAGTGCTCCAGATGCGGTTAGTGGGCTAATACATGTTATTTGATCAAAGGCTATCCCGCATAAACAATAACCATAAGAAGTGCCTAACCACCAATTCGGGGTATCATCCCAACTGCAAGTGGTATGGTCATACCATCTTTAATATCGTTCCTGTATGGTACATGTTTATTAGGGATGTTATATGCTTGTATTTATTGCAGTGGCTTTTTTTTTGGGGGAAAGGGGGGGGGGAAAAGGGAACCCAAAGGGGGCGGGTTTCCTCCCCCTTCCAAAATGGGTTTTAAAGGTTCCCCCGGGAATGGTGAGGAAACCAAATCAATGGAAACAAAAGGAAAATCCGATTCCGCCGGAACTCTAAAACTGCTTGGACCGAGACGCCACAAACAAGGCAAAAAAGAGCTTTGAAAAAAAAACGCCGCCCTCCTCCTCGTGGTGGCGGTGGCGGGGGAGGAAAAAAAAATTACGATGGAACTCCTCCCGAACGTGATTTTTTTTTTCGTAGAAAAAAAAAATGGGGGGTTTTTGATTTGAATTTTTTTTTTTTTTTTTGGGGGACTTCTGGTTTGGGGGGGGGGTCGGGTTTCTTTTTTATTTAAAAATTAAAAATTTTTTATTTTTAATTTTAATAGGGTATTATAGGGGTATGTGGATTATAACATTGTTCGATAGTAAATATAATAATATACCGGCATTTAATTTATTTTTTAATTTTGACAAGCGAAACTATTGAAAAAAACAATTTCAAAAAATAATGATTGCAAGACAACACCATCCTATTTCACCATGAAACACGCTACAAAAAACAGACTACCTAAACCAACGAACCAACCATTGATTTTTAGCATACATAAGTTGACATATATGTCATAATGGGAGCCCCCGTTACTGAAAATTAAATGCTGTCACTTTGTATAAATGTCACTTTGTGAAACTGCAACTCAGTTTGTGAAAATAAAAATGATTAGATTTTTCTTGTTTAAAAATCGAGAAAAAATAGTTGAGATTCATAAAAAATATTTTTGTGCTAGGAAAAATGCCCATCATCGATACAGATGGAAAAAACCATGTTTTTTTTTAATTAAAACCCCCTATTGAAAGTAACGAAAATAAAAGATGATGTCTTATAATTTTGTTTTGGAGGGTAAATTTATTAATGTAAAGTAATTTTCTATCACAGATTTCAAATATGAGCAAGGGAGGTCTCATATGCAGCAGTAAACGATATAAAAGGGGTACACCTTCGCAAATTTTCTGATTCGTGTTGCAGTACTGGAGCTGTGCGGATCAACTAGACAGTATGGATTAGCAGCTGGCGCTTGACGAAGACATGTACTCTGGAGGGTGCACTCTCTTCATTCAGTAGTACAGAGCAGCAAAGCGTCAATGTGGTTTTGGCAGCTGGCGGCGGCAAGTACCATAGAAGGTGCACTGGCGTACAAACATTAGACAGGTTGCTGATTGGGCTGCAGGCTATTGCTAGCAAGCCATTGTCTAGGCAACTGTTGCTAGGCAGCCATTAATTATGCAGTGGTGTGCCAGGCAATCGGTTGCCCAAGCCGATGATGTATTTGTAGCCAGCCGGTGGGTGCAACCACGACGAGCGAAATAAGTTGCTTATGTGTGTGATCTTGTTGATACTCATATTTTGGTAAGGCGAAACGTGCAACGACTGAAATATCCTGCTTCTCCAAAGGGCCAAGAAGGTTTTAATTCAAATGCGGACCATTTAAAATCCGTCCTTTTCAGGACGAACAATTCAATTTTGAATTGAATTTATTTAACATTACCTTCCAAGTTCTTACCAATTGGCAGACAGCGGTGGCTAAAACAATTTTAGTTTTCTCTTCGTTGTATACCTTGAGCGTTGTGTACTATTTATTACACGGCTCGGAAATGTAAACGGTCTCTATTATTCTGAAGCGCAGATAGAGGGTAAGCTTTCAGCAAGGCAAGCATGCCAAAAAGAAATTTTACAAATGGCTTCCGTCATGAAAAATTGGAACACCGGACGCTCATTACTCGATCGTTTCTTGATTGATTTTCGATATTTTTGCTCTTATCAACTAGAGATTTTTACGACTGCCATTTTATTTACTCGAGTATTTAAAATTTTAGAAATAAAAGATTAATATATTTTGTGTACATATTCATCAATCGGTGTTGGAAAATTTAAAAAAATGTTGCGTTCCGGCATGTATCAAAAAATTCGATATCACGGACAACGTTTTGATTTTCAAACATGATATTCCGAATTAACATTCTCTGCGCATTCAAAGTGTGAAAGTGAGAATTAGTGCAATGCCTAATCGTTTTGATGCCTACTGTATGCGCAAATTTCGGAAGCGCGTTGAGATCGAAAATACGAAAAATCATCCGAAACGACTATGTACCGATGCCGAGCGAGCACGTGTTTATCGGGTAAATCTGAAAGCAGCCAGAGGTAATGCGTTACCAACTAACTGGTTGAGACGCTGGAGAAGGGCCTTCAACTCGAAGCCGTATCACCATTTATCCTTTTTAAAGAGTGTACAATATAATTTTCGAACATACAACTGATCTAACGATCTAGTAGGATCACACTCACACTGTTTTGATCAGATTACGGTCGGTATCGAGTTGGAAAGAAATTTCTTTTTCTTTCTCAATCCCATGTTAAATTCCGTTTACTGAAATTGAAAAGTAAATAATCGAAAAGAAATTTCTACAGCAGTATCCACCTGAAAATAACAAAAAATAAAATTGGAATTTGTAAGGTATCCACGTAAACTAATAGGAGCTGTCACTTTTACTTTCGGAAAAATATTCCGCTGGATTATTCTGTAAGTGAAGGTGACATTCCGTTCCATGCAGATCAATTGTCAAAATTCCGCTTGGTAATATTGAACAAAATTCCGTAGTCTCTCTTCTTTTTAAGTCGATACTGGCCTTTACGACCAGGGTAGGGGTGAAATGAAAATTTTAAAATAACTGAAACAAACATTTCTCCATAAAATATCATTAATTATTGACATTGAATTTCCAAACAGACCCTGAACAATCTATAACGCGATAAGGATAATGGTCTCCAGCTGGTCGATCATATCAACACCATCACTACAGCCAGCACAACCGTTGCCCTTTCATCATAGTAACATTCAAACCAAACGACCATTTCCAGGGCCGCCAAATAGTTTCTAAGAAGCGAATCATATAGAATATTTTCTAACTCACTTACTTATGATAACCCAGAAAAAAGTCCGGGGTTGGAAATGCCCGGTACGAAAACAAAGAAAACAAACAAAAGAAATAAAGGAGACTACCACCACCCGGGGGGTGGTAACACAACCCACCAGTTTAATAAAAATATTAAAAATAAAAAACCCCGGGGCGGGGGGAGTGGAGTTAGAGGGGAGAGGCAACTATAAACCTGATATTGTAACAGAAAATTAGATACTGAGTAATGTTGACTCTAATTTTGACAAGTGACCTAGATAATCAAAAATGAGTCGTTTTCTACTCAGTTTTGAGAAAATACAAACAAGCGCGACTGAGTAATATTTACTCTTATTTTGACAGGTGACTTAGTTAATCAAAAATGAGTAACCCTTTAATTACTCTAATTAGGGTAGTTCCACTTTTAGCCCAGTATCGACTTAAAAAGAAGAGAGGTTACGGAATTTTGTTCAATATTACCAAGCGGAATTTTGACAATTGCTCTGCATGGAACGAAATGTCACCTTCACTTACGGAATAATCGAGCGGAATATTTTTCCGAAAGTAAAACAAATTCCTTACAAATTCCAATTTTATTTTTCATTCTTTTCAGTGGATACTGCTGCAGAAATTTCTTTTCGATTCTTTACTTTTCCGTTTCAGTAAACGAAATTTAAAATGGGTTTAGGATAGAACAAGAAATTTCTTTCGAACACGATACCGACCTTTTAACGAAACTGAGTCCTTTAACGATCACAACTGAGTCGTTTTCTACTCAATTTTGAATAACTACAAACGAGCGTGAAAAAAAAAGATTATGCCTGGGACAGACATACAACGTACAGCGTTGTACTCCTTTAGTCTAGTACGTGTTTTTGTGTACTAGATTAAAGTATTTGACAGTTCGTACAACGGTCAGCGTTGTATGTCTGTCATAAGTATTATAGTACCGACAAACCGACATGAAACTCAATCTTCACTTTTGGCCAAGAATCCATAACGACCGATTCAAATGTGCAGCGATCCCATCTGTCAAAACCTATAGAGTCATTTGATCTAGATATAATTAATTTGTCCATAATTGCTCAGACATGAACCTTCTCATCAAGCTCCCAACCGTTTTCGTGGCTTCAATAATCGTTCTCGGTGAACACGAAGATAGATGTCAGTAATATGATTGGAACAGAAATATTAAGACATTTTCTATTGTCATTTATGTCGGTTTGTCGGTGATTATAGTACCGAAAAGTGCACATATGTATTGCAAGATGCAAGGTTCATAGTGTACTTGAGACTAATGGCTTTCTTAAGCAGTGAACCAATTTTAAATCGCTAGTTTCATATTGATTGTA
>JAHHFK020003382.1:0-133040 GCA_024533555.2 Aedes koreicus
CCGACGAATCTCTTTGTCCAAGGCCGCTGCCAGCACGTGGACCAGAATCAACTCCGACACTCCTTCAAACTCCTGTTCCAAGAACTTCAAACTCTCGACATGTTTCGAGCATTCGTCCAGCAAACTCCTTAGCTCGTCGTAGGTTCCCTTGGACATCCTGCAGCAAACCATGGATGTGCTTATCAATGGCATGCCATTTGTTCTCATACCTTTCCTCAAGAATTTCCCAGGCATGCTTGTAGTTTCCCTCACTAATGGTCTTGGCATCTAGTATGCCAGCTGCGCACCCAGTCAAGGCTTTATCTAGATGGTATAGCTTGACAGAGGGGGGATCAGGAGTATTGTCCACCAGGTACTTGAACATTACTTTAAACTTGGGCCAGCTTTCATAGCGGCCGTCAAAAGTGGGGATTGGGATCTTGAGAGGCTGGTGAACAAGAATGGGAGCATGATCTTGGGAGTTGGCAAAGGTAGCTCTTGACTGAGCTGTGGTCTTTGACAATTTGACCAACTGTCCTTCCAGATTCACGCATATTTCATCCTGAAGCTCGTCAAACTGCACATAGTGCAGGTCGTGGTCCTCTCTATTTTCAGCAGGGACCAACGCAAGGATTCGTTCATTGACCTCGTTATACTCCTTTTGCACGGTTTCCACTTTCTTAACATAGTGGCGGATTTCTGCCTCGCTTAACTGCCGGGCTTCGCCATCATCAGGGAATAAGTGATTGAATAAACGAGTGAGCTTACCTTTTGCCAAACCGCGACGATGAACGAGAACGCTTAGCTGCTCAGCCTGCGCCATCGTGTCCTGCAAGTTGGTCTGCTTCTTTTCCTTCTTCACGTTAGGGGTTTGTTGGTTTGCTGTAGCACTTTGTGGCGTTTTATCTTTATTTTTCTTTGTCATGACCAGAGAATCACCGAACATTTCGAGCATTGTGCCCGAACCAAGCACGGAAAACAGCCAAGTCTATAGTCACGGTGCTTGGGGTGGAAATATGATTCTCGTGGTCCACTTTACTTAAATTCACTTAAATTTTCCAAGATGGCGTCTTTTACGCTCATCTAATCCTTGATTGCAATGGCGACCTGATGGTGAATAGGTCCTTGACCACTAAGAGACACGTATTTCTGCTCCGACCAGACGCTGGAAGTGGGCCAACATAATCCATGGCCAGGAACTGCCATGGAAATTGTACTACTTTTTTCTGATCCGCCATGCGTGATGTCGTATTTTTATTTGTGGCTTTACTAGTTTGGCCTAGTAAACAGCTACGACAATATTTTTTTACCTCAATCCCCATAGAAGGCCAAAAGTAGCGCTCCTTAATTGCCTTCAAAGTTTTTTCTGCACTAAGGTGAGCTTGCTCATGGAATTCTTTTATAATGTCCATTCTGTTAGTTTTTGGAGGATACGATTTCCATTGGAATCTGCCATCTTTGAGTTTGTCAGTCACTTTAAAAAATTTATAGATCTGATCATCCACAATTCTAAAGTCCGGGTAGTTAGTAGGATCTGCTCGTATTTTATTGATTAAATCGTGATATTCCGGATCTATCGTTATTGTCGAGCTCTTGAAAGGCAGTCCGCCAGTATATTGTGTTTACCCTTTCGATACTCTAATTCGATATCGTAACACTGAATCTTCAAAGCCCACCGTAACAGCTTTGAATTACCCGATTCTACACCTATGGTAAACAACCATAATAGACTTCTCGCATCAGTAACTACTTTAAAAGGAGTTCCTTCAACATAGTGTCGGAAATGTTCAATCGCTAAAATTAACGCAAATATAAGGTGATGTCTTATAATGCCGATTTTTCACAGTAAATTTACTAAATGCACAGTACTTTCCTATCACAGACTTCAAATGTAAGTAAGGAACGTCTCACATGCAGTAGTGCACGATATAAAAGGGGGACACCTTCAAATTTTCTTCATTCGCTCGGCAGCCATGGAGCTGTGCAGAGCGGCAATGGGCCAGTACTTCTCTGGCAGCTGGCGGTTGCAAGTACCTTGCATGAGGATACGCGGGCTAGCAACCAGCCAGAATGATGCTGAGCGGCTGTCGCTAGCGAGTGGCTGGCTGGACAGCCATTTTTAATGCAGTCGTGTGCTATGCCAAGCTCGTGGCAAATTTATCAAATTTGGAGGGAAACATGTATGATCCAGTTGGTAGTCATTTCACGATATAATGATTTCGAAATATATGTAGATGATATAGATAAATATATAGATGTATATGGTCATGATATTGATATGTTTGTAGATTATATCGATATATATGTAGATGACATAAATGTATTTGATGATAATATTGATATGTTTGAAGATGAATCGAAATATATGTAGATGATGTAGATAAGACGCAACGTTGAGTATTAAAAATCCGCAATCACTATGTCTATACAGGCAGAACGGCATTTTTTGGGATAGAGTCGTTTAAAGTTAATTGCTTTTTGCAATCGCAGCCCGCTGGTTGCTGGCATGTTATGATTTCCCTATTACAGACATAATTTTATTGTAACAAGTTGTTCAATGTTGGTAATGTTCTCTTCAAAATCCAATCAGTGCTTGAAAGTGTTTCTGTTCGTTTTAGTGCGTTGGATAGAGTCCCTACCTTGCAATAGGAATAAAATATTTTTGAGAAAGTGTTTGAAAGCGAAAGTGAAATGTCGCAGAATATGACTGCAAAGTATCAGAGTAGCAATCGGAGCGAATAAAGCTTTAAGCAATTTAAAATAATAGCAGTTTAAAGTCACCTTTCAAACATTTGGAAAAGTTATTAAGGGTTTATTGAATTCCTGCAAAAAAAAAATATCGTTTAAATTGATTACCAATTAGCATAACGATTTTTATACAGTTAAATATTCTTTAATGAAACCATGTATGTACTTGTATATAAAATTCATATTTCGAACAGGTCCTCAACTATCTTTCATGCCATAAAGATCGGGACCCTCTCAACTATCGTAGCAAATACGACCGTGTCCGTATCATCATTCAAACCACACGGCCCTTTTCAGAGTCACCAAATGCTTTCTAAAGAATGTACTATAGGATTTTCTCACATACCTACTTTCCAATGCTGGTCTACGAACATCCACGCTATTTTGACCTAGACTACGTCCATCGGCAAGGGTAGAGGTAAAATGAAAATTTGAAAAATAGCGACCATCACGAATATTTGAAATATTTTTAACGCTAATAACTTTATCATTTCTCGATAGATTTTTGAGATTGTTGCTTCAATCAGTTGGAACGGTCAAGTCAATTTTTCAAAAATATCATTAATAATTGACTTTGAATTCCCAAACAGACTTTCAACAATCTATAACGCGATAAGGATAATGGTCTCCAGCTAGTCGATCATCAGTCAATCACCACTGCCAGCACAGCCGTTGCCCTTTCATCATACCAACATTTAAATGCAGTCTAGAACCGCCAAAAGATGTGTAAAGAGCAAATCATAGAATTTTCTAACATACTTACTTATCTATGCCGATCCAACGTCCCATTAGAACAGCATCTACGTTTCAGTGTTGCTCTACGAAACGAACGAAACTAATCTACCATGTTGAACCAGACAATGCATCAAACGGTTTAACTTTGTCTACATAAACCGGTTGTGTGTTATATACTAATTTTCGGCCAGGCTTCTTGATCCAATCGATCTATTCTATTACAGGTAATTAAAAATAATAATAATAAACTTCATTACACATTTCTACGTAGTCCTACGTCAACTTAGCGTACAACCCCATTGAGCTGTCCCTTATAGTTTTTCAGTAGATCGGATATTGGTGCTACTATTGCACAATAATTACATATAAACCGCTGATAGAATCCAGCAAGTCCGAGTAGTTGTCGAATGTCCTTTATATTTTTAGGCCGGGTGTAGTCCAACACTGCGGAAGTTCTGGAGTCGTTGATTGAAACACCCTCTTCTGTAAAATTTTTTCCTAAGTATGACACCTGTTTTCGATAGAATCTGCTTTTGTCAAGTGAAATTGTCAAATTTGCTTTAGTCAGACGTTCCGCAACTATGTTAAGCAGTCAAATGTACTCCTCAAAGGTATTTGTTGCTATAGAGCGTTTCCAGATGAAATCAGCCGGAAAAAGTCAAAATCTTGCACGACCCTCTCCGATTTGGATGAAACTTTGCACATGTCTTCGGAATTGGTGATGATGGATTTTCCGTGGGTTAAGGGAATTTTTTGACTCAAGACATTTTTTTCAAAAGGGCGTATGTGTTTTGTCATGCGTATTTTTCAAAAAATCATAACTCGAAAACCGTTGGTTGTAATAAAATTGCGTCTGAGAAGAAGTTGTAGTTAATTATTTTGACTTATGAAAAAAATATGTACACAGTAAAAAAAAAATTTTTTTCTTCAAAAGAATCAAAAATTAAACTTAAAAATCAATTAGCAAATCTCTCCAACGTACGATTTTTATAAAAAAAATTCCAAAAAGACTTCAAGTCATAAAAAAAAGAATAAAAGTTGTTCTACGATGGAGCAACTTAAGATAAAAAAGTTCTTAGAAGTTAGAAAAATTCAAGTTTTTTCTAATTTGTTGTTTTTGCATAAATAACCATATTTTATTAATATAATACGATTTTTCTAGTGATTTTAAACAAAAATGCTCTCAGTCAGCAACATGCTATATGTACCCGTTTTCGAGATAATTTGAAAGTAATGTCGAAAAAATGGCTTTTTCCATGAAAATATCCTTTTTTCAAAAGTTAGTCGTGGTTGTCCATCTTCAAAAGTATTTTTTTCAAATTGTACATACAATTTCAACAACTATCCTTTTGACACCAAGAAGATTGAACATCTTCTTAATTAACGAAATTAACGAATCTTCATTACCAAATAAAAATTTTGAGTTTTTTTTTGTTCATACATGATTTATTTATTTTTTCTACTATTTTAAAAAAAAATGTATTTACATTTTTACAAACACTATTTCCTAACATTCCTATAAATATTATGAAAACTCAGTATTTCGTCAGTTGAAAATATTTTCGCAGCGATTTTGTTATCTGCAACTGGAATGAAGGAGTGATATTTCTGTGTACCAGGAATCATTTTTGTTTGCTGATAACTACCACCCCATTCTGCAGCTCCCTCTTCATATTCTTCTAGTGAAACATAGCAAAATGATATTTTTGTGAAATTTTCTTGATTTCTCTTAATAGCCCAATCATTATTGGATGTTCATGTTGTTTGGCCAAGCTTGCTCTTGTTGCCATTCGTTTTAATGTGCCACCAATTGCATCACATGGTCCCTTACTAGGTCAATAGACCTTTCTTGTCAGACCTAACCCCCACTTTTTATATTTTTCCTTCAAAGGCAATGATCTTCTTATAACTTTAGCGCTAATAACTTTTTTTTCTATGCACTCCTAATTTTGTTACAAATTTTTGAAAGCTCCAATTTGTTCCACATTTTATGGTGAATATAACCATGTGGAACAAATATGAGAGCATCCGTAGCGGTGCGCGACTAAACTATATTTGATCACCCTCACCATCACTTCAAACCGTATCGGGCGCAACTAAAAGCGGTAGCAAAATTGTGGCGCGACTATCGGAAAGCATCGGGCGCTCAAATTTAGCAACGCGATAATGGCGCACACGGTAATCTCAATTTACGCTATTATGACTACACGCAACAACAAAAACCGCAGTTGAAACTACCATTTCAAGGGTTAAATTAAGCGCAAACACCAACAATTTCACCTGACTATAAATGCGTTTGATTTTACCATGCCTGCGATTAGATCGATCATGGTGCGGTTGATATCAATATGAGGTCTGTCGAATATACCACAATAGGGGGTTTTAATATAAAAAAAACATGGTTTTTTCCATCCGTATCGATGATGGGCATTTTTCCTAGCACAAAAATATTTTTTATGAATCTCAGCTATTTTTTCTCGATTTTTAAACAAGAAAAATCATTTTTATTTTCACAAACTGACTTGCAGTTTCACAAAGTGACATTTATACAAAGTGACAGCACTTAATTTTCAGTAACGGGGGCTCCCATTATGACATATATGTCAACTTATGTATGCTAAAAATCAATGGTTGGTTCGTTGGTTTAGGTAGTCTGTTTTTTGTAGCGTGTTTCATGGTGAAATAGGATGGTGTTGTCTTGCAATCATTATTTTTTTAAATTGTTTTTTTTTCAAAAGTTTCGCTTGTCAAAATTAAAAAATAAATTAAATGCCGGTATATTATTATATTTATTATCGAACAATGTTATAATCCACATACCCCTATAATACCCTATTGTTGAAAGTTTTACCATAAACGTAATAAATTTGACTGAAATTTAATGGTAGTTTAAAGACAGGCATAGTCGGGTAAAATGGTAGTTTTTACTACAAGAATTTTTTCGGTGTATAAAAAATGCTTTTTCGAGGGAAACTGGGACTACTCTAAGAAGGAGAATATTACTTTTACTCCCTTTGGCGTAAACTGAATGTACGTCAAAATGTGCATACTTTATACTCCTTTTGAAAAGTGTAAAATGCATACTTTTTACTCTTTTTGAAAAGTATATATGCATACTTTTTACTCCTTTTGAGAACATCAAAGATGTTTTACGCATTTTGAAAAATCAATATTGCTCGAGTATGGCTGGAAAATGTTCAATTCCGAAATTCAAATACGAAAGACAAAAAGATATCAATAAATTACGCAACCATGTTTATTAATTGAAAAAATAAAATAAAACACACCTATCTAGAGGTTTTGCGCAAAAATTCACTCATGCATTTTGTTATAGAGTTGAACTAATTATTTTAACCTTGTAGCGGGTGATAGTCCAGAAGAAAATGGATATAGTTTTTGGCTCAGGAAGTACCAGCATATCTGCTCCAAGCTCGGTCCCAAGCTTAATGATTCGTCCCTAATAATGTATCTCTAATAACTCTAATAATAATCATCACTAGAATCCGAAGAAAATGTAGAAAACTCCACTTCCATTTTTTTTTCACAAGAGATAAACTTTGAAACAGATCACGAATTGACTATGTTTATGACAATCACCGAATCTATTAAACTGATGATGTACACTAAGAGGAGAATACTATAATTAGGGATTTATTTTACCTAAAATTAAGTATTGATGACAATACCCAAGACATCGGTAAAATTAAACGATAATAAACAGTACACAGGTAACAAATAAGCATTAGCTTATGCTGTAATACAACCCTAAATCTGCATTTCAGATGCTACAAGCATTATAGTAGCATTATATCAGCATCTTGAATGCTAACTGTTGTAAAGTTGCATTTCAAATGCTATTTAAATGCTGTAATAAGTTTTTCGAATGCAAAATAGCATTAATGAAGCATTATCATAGCATTGCAGTAAAGCAGCCGTATATTGGCAGCCAAAAGTGGCATTTATGTTGCTTGATAGGCTGCCATAAAGACGCTTTGGAACTGCTTATTAATTACCTGGGTAGTTTTTCCTGACTTTTGGGTAATGTTAATTTTTCAATATTAGACTTTATTACCCAAAATTGAATAAAATTTTGCAGAATTTGAAATACTAATCCGAATGGATAAATTATTAAATTTCATGTCTTTTTTAAAGCATCCTGTAAAATAAAACTACAGAAAAATACCCGATTTTCAGTAAAAAGTAACGATAAAAAATCGATATTGTTTAACGTTTATCTTCCTTCAATACTATTACCCAATATTAGGAAATTTGTGCTTACGGTATGTGCACTTTTGAGCGATCATCGGTACTTTTTAACGATCTTTAGGTATTCTCATCTTAGCGTGTGGAGCACTAGTTTAGCAGCGACCGATACAGAATACGGTAACAAAATATAGTAGCGACCGGTGTGAAAGTGAGTGACTAAACTAAAATGACAGCTCGATGCGCTAGTATTTTAGTCGCCCAGATAGTTGCACCCGATACGGATGCTCTGAGGCGTTTTGGCAACTCTGTAAAGTAGCAAAATTATTTTCACCACGTAATTCAAAACTTTTTCTGGCAACAGTGCCTTTCTGTCAGTGCATCCCATTCTGAAAACTCTTATGTTTACATATTTTCGTTTTGTGGTTATAAAAAGCATGATTTTTCAAATCTATTTAGATTATTCAATTATTTGTTGAAAATTGAACCTGAATTCAGGAAGATTAAGCTGGTTTTTCAAGTTAAAGAAGCCGAAAATGCGAGCAAACGTGATCCAACGTGAAGGCCAACGGTTATGGCACGCGCAATGGATTCAAAAGTGCCGGATTCGAGGACGATTTTGGAAGTGTATTTGACAACAACTCAAGTGATCCGTGTACTTCGTCGATCGGTGTGGCAACGGTTCCGTTCGCCGGACGCAAGGGAACCACGCAAGATGCTTCCAAGGACGAGTTTGTATTGTTCACTAATTACCCACTAATTAACCATCGCTAATAAAATACTCACTTCTAGCTCTAGTAAGTTGGTTACACCTCCTCGGCCGAAATCACCCAGTCCTGTCCTGCCTTCGAAGAAGGTGAAACAGCGTCCACCAAGACCAGACCCAGAAGACCATTGCATGTCCCTACACCTAGCCCTACACCGACAAAGCCAGCGCCACTATTCTCGATGTCGATGGATGCATTTAGCGACAGCAGCGGCGGCGTCAGTTTCAGCTACTTTGCTATCTTCGACAATAAGAACCTGCCGCTCCGTCACCTTCGCAATCCGCTTCTTCCTCCGCTTCCATGTTTGGATCATCGTCAGACGATTGGTGGCCGAGAAACTACAGCTTCACCTCTACCGAGATTGATGAGTGCTCCCAGTTCTAGAATATTCCCGGCCTCACCAGCACTGCCTTCCTGTCGAAGACTCCAATTTCAACAGCAGCCGATTTCACCGATGGCAAAGGGTAACCCGTTTGATGATGAGTTCTCTAGTATGGACAACGTATTCGGCATCTATTGGAATATCAAATTTGCAGAAAAGTTAAAGAGAGAGGGAGAGAGAGATGAGAAGTTCCAATTTCGTAATTAAAAAATTGACTTTTGGAGGAAGCATGTTTCATTCTTTTTTTCTAATAGTATTGTTATAATAATTTTAATTTTTTTTCTCGTGTCTTTGATACATTGTCTGAACTTGCAGGATACGCAAGCTTGTCTAGAAATGCAGTAGGATCACAATCAGCAGACATGTAATTACAAATAGAATTGTTATTATCATTTTATATTTTAACACCCTTTCACTATATTTTATGACATTTTCAGCTTCTAATTTATGCATCTTTATAAGTTTTAGCCCAACTAACCCACGCTATGTATTTGAAAAGATAGGAAGGTTTTTTATGTTTGTTTAGAAAGAATCATATACGACCAATTCTACTCATAAAAACTTTTCAATTCAGAGTTACAATAATCATACATGAGTTACAATAATCAAACATGGACGCTGACGACTTTAACAATGCCGCTCTCACATTTTCTCATGTGTTGGCATACGTCATTAACAGGCATGTGCCGAAAACTATTCGCCAGAATGACTCTATTCATGGCAGACGACGGAATTAAAAAAGCTTAAATCGACCAAGAGAGCAGCACTAAGAAGATACATTAAATATCGCACGCTTCCCTTGAAACATTTCTACGTGAGGCTCAATTACGAGTCCAACCGGTTAGCCGTCTATGCTACTCTCGGTACCAACAAAATTTCCAAAGAAAGCTGACATCACGTCCGAAATCTTTTTGGAGATATGTTAATCAGCAGCGCAGGGAGTCTGGACTACCATCGTCCATGTTCTTGAACGGCAAAACCGCTTCCATTCCTCAGGATATTTGCCGCTTTTTTCGATCAAGTTTGCCAGCATATTCACTGACAAAAATGTTACTGACGATCAGATAATTGCAGCAACGAACAACTTTCCTCTGCATGGTCACTCATTTGGTGCAATCGATATCAGTATTGAGATGATCTCCACCGCCGCATCGCAGTTCAAGTCATCCTTCAATCCTGGCCCAGATGGAGTTCCCTATGTTTACATCGAATTTACAAGATAGAAACTCACGTTTTCCTTTGGGACGGGCTAACCGTTCACACATCACGGCAGAACACGTTCACGCGTCCAACCCCTCAGTCCGGTTGTAACATGGCCTATTGAGAAATCCAAGTAAAGCAAGAACAAAACACCGATGGACTCGGGCAACGAAGCCAGCTCAGAGGAAAGCAACGATAGCAGCCGCTACAGCAAAGAAGCTCCATTTGGGTCCACAGAGGACTTGTCTAGCAATGGCCAACGGGGAAATGGTAACGGCTCCGTCAACAATTCGGACACCCTGCTCAATCTACTCGAAGCTGCCGACGTAGAATGGAACGGTTCGGACAATTCGATCTTCCGGACACTGCACAAGGTCTACTTGAACAACTACTGTGCCATTGCGGAGGCAGTGTTGATGAAAAACTGCCAACAGGTGTACATGTTCACTCAGAAGGAGGCCACCGATATTCCGCTGATCGAAGCTAACGAGGACAATACACCTCCGCGAAAGAAGAAGAAGAAGAAACACCGGCTATCGTTAATGCATTGTCGCAAGATTCAACTGAAGAAGGATTCTACCTCGAATCACGTATTCAACTTCACCCCATGCGATCATCCGGCTCAGTGCGACGCAAACTGTCCATGCATTGGAGCGCAAAATTTTTGCGAAAAGTTCTGCAACTGTAGCAGTGACTGTCAGAATCGGTACCCGGGATGTCGCTGCAAGGCCCAGTGCAACACGAAGCAATGCATATGCTCTTTGGCGGTTCGTTAATGTGATCCGGATCTGTGCCAGACTTGTGGTGCAAAACATTACGAGATCTCGAAAATTACTTGCAAAAATGTTAGCGTTCAGCGTGCCTTGCGTAAACTTTCATTTTTTGCTCCCTCATGCGTTGACAGTAATTATATAAACTTTATAACCAATAGACAAATATCTACTCATGGCCCCGTCTGACGTGGCCGGTTGGGGAATATTCCTGAAGGAGAGCGCTCAAAAGAACGAATTCATATCGGAATACCGCGGTTAAATTATCTCACAGGACGAAGCGGACCGTCGAGGCAAAGTTTAGTACAAGTATATGTGCAGTTTCCTGTTCAACTTAAACAATGGTGAGCCCAGTTTTGCTTGGAACTGATCAGTACAGATTTTTACATGAACATAAATTACAGATTTCGTGGTTGACGCCACTCGAAAGGGCAACAAGATTCGTTTCGCGAACCATTCGATCAACCCCAAAAGTGATGATGGTTAATGGTGACCACCGGATCGGAGTCTTTGCCAAACGAGCCATTCAACCGGGCGAGGAATTGTTCTTCGACTATAGATATGGTCCAACGGAGCAGCTCAAGTTTGTCGGCATCGAGACGTAAATGGAATTTCTCTAAAAGAACGCCTGCCACGCATAGGGATATATGTTATGATCGAGAATTGTAATGCTAGAACTCGAAGGCAGATTAGCAATAAGTACGGTTTTTATACAAAACTCTACACACTTTTCGCCACCACATTCGAGATAATTGGTTTGGGTCGGGCTTCACAACCGCTCGCACAAGGTACTCTATTTTGGGGACGGTTTTATGCTCCACTGCCAGTGTCGAATCCAGGACGGTCCGATTCGAGGAGGCTATCGTGCTATCGAGATGGCTGATCTGACTCACGTCCAACATGGTTTCGTTCTCTTCGTCCCCGGCGGCATCATCGTTAGAGGGTTCGGTCACATGACGCTTGCGAGTTTCGTGCTTCTCCATGACCAATAGGGGTTTGTCAATTTTTTGCAACCGTCCATGCAGGATGTGATGACCAATGATGAGAATCTAAGAAATGATAAATAAAGGGTTTAACGATTGCGTTGATTAGTACTGGAGATATCTAGGGTTATTTTTTTTTTTTTTTTTTCATTAAGGCGAATCTACAATTGAGAGATTCTCTCCGGGCTCGCTCTCTTTCATTCATAAACCAATCACCTTTACGTTTTTCATTCTAATATTTGTTGACTATGCTAGCCAGCACTGTTGTGTTTCGATCTGTACTAAAGAATCCCTCGACAATTTTGTAACGGCGCTGTAATGAATGAAAAAGAGCGAGCCCGGAGAGAATCTCTCAATTGTAGATTCGCCCTAATGAAAAAAAAACCCTAGATATATATATTACCGGTTGTCCATATTTGTTAAATAGTAGATCGCCAATAAACTGTCCACCCATATCTCGATCACCACGCACCTCCATATCTCCTTGAAGTTCTACGATGCACCTGATTCGCTTTCCGTTTCCAGCATTTTCTCATTGATTTCTGACGCATCTCAGCAAACACAGCTTGACAGACGAACTCCGGGACGCTCCGAACACAGCACTATGGAAGCCCTCAACCCCCCCACCGTAGTCGAGTCATTCCAGCCAGCGACCAGCAGCCGTCCCGACCCTGCGTGTGGGTGTGGGGAAAGGGTCTTCCAAAACGTGAATACAGGCAAGTAAGAACGTGCTGTTTGTCCGTCAAGATCTGATTCGCCCACCATTTCCAGACACTTTCAAATGATTCCTGACGCACCTCAACAATCACAGCTTGAGAGAAGAATACTTGGACGCACCGAACATAGTAATTTATGGGTTTATTACCAAAACGTCCGTGGGCTGCGGACCAGTTTATCCATTTCGAGGTTGTTTGGATCTGTCTGCAGCTGCGTTCAAAGCAGCACTCCATCGTTTCGTGGCAAGGCGTGGTCTTGTCGAAGAATTGCATTCGGACAATGGAACAAATTTCGCCGGCTCTAAATCCGATCTGCACGAATTGTACTTGTTGTTCAAAAAAGATCAAATGCAAGGAAGATTGAACGAAGAGATTACATGGAGATTCATTCCACCTCGTGCTCCGAACTTTGGCGGGCTATGGGAAGCTGGAGTAAAGAGCACTAAGACGCACTTAAGGAAGGTTTTACGTCATGCTACCCTAGCCTACGAAGAATACTACACTGTTTTGACTCAGATCGAAGCTATCCTCAACTCTCGACCACTTTTTTTCCATTCCACCGATCCCACCGAACCTGAAGACGCACTTAAGGAAGGTTTTACGTCATGCTACCCTAGCCTACGAAGAATACTACACTGTTTTGACTCAGATCGAAGCTATCCTCAACTCTCGACCACTTTTTTTTTCCATTCCACCGATCCCACCGAACCGAAGGCGATTACTCCAGCACACTTCCTCATAGGTCGGCCACTTACAGCTATCCCTGAGCCTACTCTTGAGGAGATTCCATTAAACCGTGTCTCACGCTGGCAACATCTACAGCAGTTGCGGGATCACTTTTGGAGGCGATGGTCCAATGAATATTTAAACACACTGCAGAACCGCCAAAAAATGGACCAAACAGGCCGAAAACGTCACCCCGGGAGTTGTGGTCTTGTTGAAAGAGGATAGCGTACCACCCCAGGCATGGAAACTGGGTAAAATTGAAACTGTGTATCCAGGTGTTGATTCCACTGTGCGTGTCGTTGATGTCAAGACTTCCACCGGTATGTACCGTCGCCCAGTGTCCAAGCTAGCTCCACTTCCTTTTGAGACCAATTTACCACTACCGAATAAAACCTCTGAGCTCATCCCGGGCGGGTGAATGTTCGCAACGACCAGTGCGAAAATAGAATGACGGTTCAGATAAAGTCGCAAACCCTATCCCGACAACATTTTCTCTTCCCCGTTTCTTGTTGTAAAATGGCCCATCAAACATCTCACCTTTTATTTGAAAACGGACTCCTTTTCCGCTCGTTTCCCCTACTTCGGCTTTCGTATTTAACTATACGTGCAAGTGTGTTTGTGTGTGTGGTGCAAGTGAACCGAAGTGCCTTCCAATAAACCGATCAGCAGCAAATTGCGTCGGCCATTTGTTTCATCAACGCTAGCAAAGCGTATTCAACCGCACCGATGCAGCGAACGCGTTGATTGGTTGGCACGCAAATTGAATCACGACCAATGTGTTACCGGAAGAAGAAGACTTTTACTATAAATATAGACCACCTAAGCTTATTCACTTACTTACAGTCCATACTTACAATCGAGAAGATAAATAAACAAAGTTTTGTAAAGTTACCTTTGGTGCCAGCCTACTTTCTCCGAACCGAACCGAAACAAAACGGTCTTTTTCAAGACCATCCAAGAGTTGAATCGAAACTCTGCCGATGTTGAGCTTGTCACTTAGTGAGGCCTCCTTCAACCGAAGGCTCCGCCAGTTCCTGCAGTGGTCTAGGATAGACCACCAGGCAATGAGAAAGCGGACTCGCTCGCTTGTATCATAGACAAATTTCATACGATGAATTTTACCATTTAGTACGTCCGAGTACCCTTTCGAGTTTGCGAACCGATTGGGACACTGGAAATCTGGGACGGCTGTTACATTCCATCATTCCTATTGTTTCATTGAGAGCGTGATTTAAGGACCTGCACGTTAGCCGTGATTTTATCCGTGTGATGACTAGACTTATGTCGCACCACTACTAGTTAGTTGCACACCTCTATCGAATTAACCTCGTGGACAGCTATCTTTGCCGGTGTGGAAACGGTTATGATGACATCGATATATAAATAATAAATATGCCACCAGAACACACCTTTTGAGTACCCTAGAGGCCCAAGGAAGACAACCTTATGACGAGTTTTACTGCAATACCTTGGATTGCAATTTTGACGTCATCATTTTAATTGAGACGGGGCTCGACGACGCAATCAATTCGACGCAGCTTTTTGGGAACAATTTTAATGTATACCGATGTGACCGAAGCCAAATGAACAGCAGTAAATGTCGTTTCGGAGTGGTGCTAATTGCTGTGCATCATCGGTTTATCAGTAGCAGTGTTGAAGTGTCCAGCGGAGTTACGTTAGAACAAGTATGTGTATCGACGAAGATTGGTTCCAAACGACTCTTGCTTTGTACCATTTATGTTCCTCCAAACAAAAGTAAGGATCCCAGTATATTGACCGGGCATATTGAGTCGATTCATGAGCTTGTTAACAGAGGCTCTGACAACGATTGTCTGCTGGTATGCGGTGACTATAATCAGCCTGGAGTGACCTGGAATTATTCTGATGGCAAGATTCAACCCGTGAACACTATATCTTCAGCGAGAGCTAGCACGATATTGAGTGATGGTATGGATTTCTTCAACATGCATCAAAGAAATCTCGTGCACAATCACCTAGGACGCATTCTCGATTTGTTCTTTAGCCCAACGGATCTTCCAGTTGAAATCTCGAGTTCTGTTTCACCACTCTTACCAATTGACCTTCATCACCCGCCACTGGTTGTCTGTGTACCATCTTTAGTTGATGACGCTGTACCATTGCATGGTGTGAATGAGAATGTTTTGCTGGCGTTAGACTATAACAAAATTGACTTCGATGCTCTTTGGGATTTTCTTTCTGCCATTGACTGGGATGTTCTTTTTGATGGACTGAGTGCTGATGAAATGGCTGAAATGTTGTGCGCTGTACTGAATGATTGGATGGACATGAATGTTCCATATCGTTGTCCCGCTGTTTCTCCTCCATGGGGGTCTTGTTTGGTACGAAAAATTTAACAAACACGAAATGCTTCGCAGCGTAAACTACGGCGATACCGTTCCCTGGCAAATAGGCGTAGTTTTCACTTGGCATGTAATGAGTACCGTAAACTTAACTCGTCACTCTACAAATCTTACGTTTTACGGGTACAAACTTACTTAAGGCGAAACCCCAAGAGTTTTTGGAGCTATGTAAATTCAAAGAGGAAAAATACTACTATGCCAGCTAGCGTGTTTTTGAACGATGTTGAAACATCTATAAGTAAGGAAAAATGTGAAATTTTTGCTACTCATTTTTCGTCAGTGTTTGCTGCGAAAAGTATTAACCCAAGTGAACTTAACTCCGCTGTTCTGGACGTCCCTACGAACCTTGTAGACGTGGATATTTTTGAAATAACGTCCTTGATGGTAAATAATGCCATCAAGAAAATAAAATGTACATTCTCGCCTGGACCAGATGGTATTCCGTCTTCAGTGTATTGTCGCACCAATGGAGCTCTTGTCGAGCCACTCTGCAGGATCTTCAATAAATCTTTTGCCGAATCGAAATTTCCCGCAGTCTGGAAGGAATCTTTGATGGTTCCGGTACACAAGAAAGGAGACAAACGTGACGTTAAAAACTATCGGGGAATCACTAATCTGTCAGCTGCCTCTAAATTGTTTGAGATAATAGTGAGTGGTTTCATTCTCGAGCGCACCAAATGCTACATCTCTGGCGACCAACATGGTTTCATGCCTGGACGTTCGGTTACTACCAATCTCCTAGATTTTACCACGACCTGTTTTGATCAATTGGAGAAAGGGGCACAAGTAGACGTCGTCTATACTGATCTAAAAGCAGCGTTTGATACAATCAACCACGAAATTCTGCTGGCGAAGTTATCAAAACTCGGTACATCGGAAAGATTGACATCATGGCTGTGCTCTTATTTAACAGACAAGTCTCTGCGAGTGAAACTTGATGCAAGCACTTCCTGTTTTTTACGAACTCGTCAGGTGTTCCTCAGGGTAGCAAACTTGGACCGCTGCTGTTTGTTCTATACTTCAACGACGTATTGCTTCTACTAGGAGATGGCTGCAGGCTTGCGTATGCTGATGATCTAAAGCTGTTTTTTGTGGTACGGACTGCCGAGGATTGTACTCGTCTTCAAGCATTATTGGATCGATTCACTGATTGGTGCCGTCGGAATAAACTTATGATCAGCATTCCAAAGTGCATGGTAATGTCGTATTACCGCATCAAGCAGCCGATTGTTTACGACTATACCATCAATGGCGTCGTTCTACATAGAACCGACCAGTTCAGCGATTTAGGTGTTCTACTGGATCATAAATTATCGTTTAACCTCCACCGCTCTGCTGTGATCTCTAAGGCTAATCGCCAGCTAGGGTTTGTGTCAAAAATCTCAAGAGACTTCACTGACCAGTACTGCCTGAAAGCTCTCTATTGCTCACTGGTACGACCGATCCTAGAAAATGCCACCTTGGTCTGGCTTCCTCATCAATTGACTTGGAGCTTAAGGATTGAAACAATACAGCGCAGGTTTATCCGGATGGCATTGCGTAATCTACCATGGCGTGATCCGCAAAATCTCCCGCCGTATTCAGATCGCTGCAATCTGCTGCAATTGCATACCTTGGAACGCCGGCGGAAAAATCAACAAGCGGTTTTTGTTGCTAAGCTTTTGAATGGAGAGGTCGACTGCTCGAGGCTTCTCTCTAAACTGAACATCCGAGTTCCTCCGAGAGCATTACGGAGTGGTACTCTCCTCCAACCCCGATTCCATCGAACAGCGTTTGGAAACAACGAACCTCTAACAGCTATGATGCGAGCGTTTACGACTGTCGAAGAATTGTTTGAATTTGGGGAATCTTCAGCTCACTTTTTGGCTCGTATTCGTAATGCTCGTTTTATTTAGTTAAGTTTGTATCATGTAGACAATAAGTCCGATGAACTAAGTTGATTAAATAAATAAATAAATAAAAATAAATTCCTCGATGTCGCCTTCAGGACTCACCTGTAAAGGAAGAACAATAATCAACGTTTGGTCTCGTAAGCTAAAATCTGCTCTTAAAGGAAACTGGGAAAATATGGCCATGTTAACGAATCTATAGAGTAACATTGGCAACATATTTTTTAACCGGCAAATGTATTATCCTGTATTAGAAAACAATGTTCGATTGGAACAAGCGATTATCCTGAGCCTGAGAGGAACCTGTCAAATTGATGAGATGTCGCCTCTTTCCTAAAAAGACCTGAAAAGGGCCGATGGTTTGCTGGCTTAAAGAACCCGGTGATTCCGTGTATTCTCAAGTCCATCAAGGCAATTCTTGGCATTGGGAAGCCGCTACGGTCATCGAGCGCATCGAAAGAGTGAACTACAACGTGTTCCTGCAAGATCGACAACGGCTGATACGTTCACACACAAACCAATTGCAGCAACGTTCGGTCGAGGTTTTTCCAGATCCAACTGCAAGCCAAGGTCCAAGTTCATTGTCCGTATTCGTCGACGGAATTGGAGACGTATTATCTCTAGCCGTTCTAGCAGTGGGACCAAATCCGGCACCTGAAGAGTCGCTGGAAGTATGCTGCGATGCCGATTTTATTCTTTGTTATGCAAAGAAAGACACTTTCATCGAATTCGTTTTTAAAACCTAGGTTGGAACTACCCAGGTAACCAACAAGCATTAGCATATGCAGTAAATCAACCCTAAATCTGCATTTCAGATGCTACAAGCATTATATTAGCATTATATCAGCATCTTGATTGCTATCTGTTGTAAAGTTGAATTTCAAATGCTATTTAAATGCTTGTAGCCTGTAATAAGCATTTCGAATGCAAAATAGCTTTTATGAAGCATTATCATAGCACTGCATTAAAGCAGCCGTATATTGGGCCAAAAACGGCATTTATGTTGCATTAAAGGCGACTTAATTGCTTGATAGGCTGCCGTTAAGACGCTTTGGAACTGCTTATTGGTTACCTGGGTAGTTTCAACTTGCGATACCCGAACATATTATCAGTGCAAACCTCAATCCGATACGAGTCACAACTAAAACCATACACACTGACTTCAACACACAACAAGCCGACTCAATTATGATACCCGATTCAGGTTGGAACTGAATCAAAAACGAATTCACTATTATCGAATTCGTTTTTGATCCTGTTCCAAACTGGATCTGGTATCAAAATTGGGTTGGCTTGTTGTGTGTTAATCGTCAGTGTGTATGGTTTTATTTGTAACTCGTATCGGATTGAGGATTCCAATCTAGGTTCAAATACGAATTCAATAAAAGTCAACCGTCACGGTCACGATACCGTTGCATCCGAAAGCTGAACCTTTTGAACCGTGCGAAATTATTGTGCAGCCGTATACAGATGATGACGAAATGGAGGAAGTGAAAATGGTAAACCCCCTGCCATCAATCCCTCTGAGACGAACAGATATTCGGCTGCAATCGGTAAGTTTAGGATCCGCAGGTGTATCTGGAGATTTTATTCATCAGCCATTTTTATTCAAATTAGAACAAGAACTCCAAGGTAGCCACATTTCGTCGAGTGGTGAATCGCCTGTGTCATTTGAACCGATGCCCTCTACTGAAGAGCCGATGTTATGCTCGGAAACGGATGCAATCGTACCGACACTGCAGAATCAAGGCGGTTTTGATTTGTACAAGGTGCTGGTGAAACGAGAAACATCTCAGGCTGAGTATGATTCGGATGCGAGTGACAAGAATGAAGACTTCAACATGTCCGACAGTGCGGAATATGGACCAGATGGATAAATTGCGATTATTCCAGCATCGGAGGAAGTAAAGGAAATTATAGTGGAAGTAAACAAGGTGAAAGCAATGCAAACTAACCAGAATCATCTAGGGGAAAGTAGTGGTGGATCATCTTCGCTTGCTAGTGGAGCGGTGGAGCGATATCAAGGTCGAGAATGAAAAAAATAAGAAGGATGATTCGGCGGCTTTGGACGAAGAAACGAAAGATCCGTCACTGGATGAAACACATCTCGATTTTGTTGGACAGCACTTGCATAGAACATGTTGCTTACATAGAACCGAGCATAGAACATCAATCGGATATCTTGTTCTTCTGTCTTTTTCCCGCATGTCAGTACCATTCTAAGAAATTGCAAGATTTCATCACTCATATTTCTAGAAAGCATAGCCAAATGTTTAATTCATACTTTATTTTTAAAAATAAAACCATCCTTGTGTTTTAATTTACGCTGTAAACCTTTTTTTTTTCATTCAAAAATATCAGAAAATAATATTTACAAGTTTTACATTACTCCCTTTACGTCGCGACTTTGCAGTACGTCGGGATGATTCACGTTGTCTCGATGAGTTACGTTGTCTCGTTTACATCGACCAAATTACATCGATAAGCAGTGCATCATTTTATTGTGTACATCGAGACAACTTAACATTACACAACCGATGGAATGACCTATATGCATCTGATTCTGTGTAATATTCAACAACTGTTTTTGCTGTGTAAGAGACTTTCCGGTGGAGTGACTGAGTAAGAAATCAACCGCCATGTGTTCCGCTTGTACTGACATTTGCTTGTGGGATTTCACCTTAGGAGTGAAGAGCTAACAAGCTATCGTGAAACTCACCATAGAAGAGAAACATCAGGTTGGGGAAGGGAGGGTCGAATGGATATTAACCAGTGAGCGCATATGGGGTGATATGGTTATTTAACAGTTTTTTATTGTTTTTTAATAGTTACAGGCTTCAAAAAACATAGGTCTCATGAAAAAATTTATTCTCCGGTTTGAAAGGTTTTTGAAAAACAAAAAAAAAAAATATAAAAAAAAGGTTTTTTTACTATTTGTGTAAAAAACGAAAAAAAAAATCTCTTTTTTTTTTATTTAAAATATTTTTTTTTTTTTTTTAAAAAATTCTTTTTGTTTCAATTCATAAAAACGAAAGGATGAGTTATGTCAGTGACATAACTGCAAAGTTGACGTAGGACTGCTTGTTGATGTGAAGAAATTGATGTCATCGAATTCATGAATTTCTACTATATTTTATTCAGTCTAAAGAACCATGAAACCCTGTGCTGTTGGTGTGTGAGGCTCCGGTTCTTCTCCGCTATTGGTTCTTCACGAAAATTAATAGAAACTGCAGTTCGCCTCGAATTGACTGTTAATGATATTTTGTTTGTTAAATCATCGCCAACATTAGATTGGCTTTCATAGTCATTTGCTCTTGAACAAAAGGTCACAAATACAAATTAAGCACTCTTTAAGGAAGAAGAGCTTTATTTCTATCCGCTGATATATTCAATTTGAAGGAATTGTATACAACTTCCGATAAATTAGCAGACAAAGTGTTTGTTTACAGAAGCAGATTCTTCCTAATCAAATGTTGGAACTAAAATGTCCAACGTGCTTGTAAGTGTGAAATGGATCCTGTGTTTACGGAGGGAACATGGTTCGCGATTGAAATGTTCTTATCAGTTTTCTTGGCTGCAGGACAGCCTGAGTGTTTGGCGGCACGTGATACTACGATAAAAATAGGCATTTACACCGTTTCTAACTCGAGATTGTACAGACTGAAGATTGAACATATACCCAGTTGAAAAGTTGAAAAGGTGGTAAAAAATGCAATTGCAGTTTATACTATGATATCTTGAGAAATCCGCATGATTCAGAAAAGGCAATTTCGCCCATTTTGATTCACAAAGCGTTTTATGGTACAAATGAAGCCATGCAAATTTGTGCAAGCGACTGGCAAGCAAAAATAGCTCGAAACAATTTTATCGCTGTAGGCTCCATATTCAATCATCACCAACATACACCAACAATATACAATATGGATGAGTCGATATCACAAAATGCCGCAACGCTATTGGCCACTGTTGTATTGCCGCCGTCAAGTGTTCTATGTTTGTTCTCACTGATCATTGACAAAGCGTTTTATGAAATAAACAATGCCATGCCATGCAAGTTTGTTAGCGACAGGTTGCACATAGCTTGGTGGAAAATATGCCCATTCATTGCTGCACCCTGAATTCCTCGCCAAGTGAACTAACTGTTGGGTTTCTATTCCCATATTCTTACCTTGTAAAAGTGGCTAATTGGTTGCCATCAAGAGCCGCCGCGCTAGCGGTCCTGGACTCATCTCTTACTCATCAACTAAATATCACTGCGAACAATCTCACGCACACGTTCAATTTTTCATTGCGAATTGCTGTTGCTGTTTTGCCCACAACTAATGTTAGATTTTTCATCCAACTTACGATCAATAGCAAAAATGGAACAAAATCAAGCGAAATTGTATAACAATCTTACTTTTTTAGTTTGGGTGTAAAGCGAATTACGAAGAACTTAACCTAACACCAAGTAGACCAGTTTGGACATTTTCGTTTTGCAAAAAGTTCCACAGGCTGGAGCGGGAATCGAACCCTCATCTTCATGACAACAACCGCTTGAACGACGGGCGACGCCGCTAACCACTTGACCACGAAGATGATGTGGGCGATTGATTTGGCCATTTTCTCCGGGACGCGGCAGTTTAAGCAACGCCATGTTGAGCCGGTACGTGGTAATGAACATTTCGATGAGCTCAAGAGAAATTTCAATCAAACATACTCTTTAATCGGTAAATTGATTTGGTCGTCCTGAAAAGGACAGATTTTAGTTGTTTACGGAGGGATGATTTACGTCAGCGTCGACGTCGGGCTTCTTCCGCTTGTCTCGTCTAGCGGACGTGCCAGCCACGTCAGGCGCCACATCAGCGTCAACTCAATTTCCAGCATCAGGGCCAAAAACTCGGAACATCTCGGAAAAGCGCTTTTTTATCACGAGAGCGGGATACACACGTCTGAACGTGTCGATGATCCAATAACGAATGATTACTATTCTTCTTCTTTATTGTTTTAACGGGAATGCCAGGCCTGTTTTATATAATGGCATATATCATAACATGACAAGAAGGGGGTTCTCAACGAAGGCAATGCAAATCAAATTTTACAAAAGGGGACGGGCCTCAGTTGTTACGCCAGACAGCAGCGTGGAAATAAAATCATTAGTTTTCATTAGAGCGACAGGGGTTTCGGAGGTTAAATTCGCATCTTTTCTACTCAGGCAACAGAAAAACGGCCCTTGTCAGGGCCTCAGAACCCTATCCCAAGAGGGTTGAGATTTAGACACACTTGCTTCTGAAACTCCATAACAATAGTAACAATACAAACAATAGTTTGTAAATATTGGCCAGAAAAATTATAACTCACATTTTAAAACTACCTGCAACTAACCTAATCTATTATCTGCACCTAATCCACTATGAACCTATGTACAACAAGAACTACAATGAAGCTAACCTACCCCCTACACTGAATATGTGAAACACATAATTGGTCTGCCGTGCTGCAGTTCCGCTCAAATTTACTGTTAATATTTCGTTTGTTGAATGTACAACGTGCTTGCTAGTTTTAACATGGCGAATAGAGATTTATTTACGGCTACTAATAAAAAATGTTGCTCATTTTCTCCAGAACGTGGCTTTTCAAGCAACGCCATGTTGAGCCGGTGCGTGGTAATGAACATATCAATGAGCTCAAGAGAAATTTCAATCAAACATACTCTTTAGTTGGCAAATTTATTTGTTCGTCCTGAAAATACAGGGTTTTAATTGTTAACGGAGGGAACATGGTTCGCGATTGAATTTTTCTTCTCCGTCTTCCTGGGCAGCAGGATGGCCTGAGTGTTTGGCAGCACGTAATACTACGATAAAAATTGACATTTGCAACGTCTTTCACTCGAGAGTGTACACACTGAACATTGACCATAGAGCGAATTACAACGAACAACTTAACCTAACACCCAGTGGACTAAACTGGACATTTTCGCTTTGCAAAAAAGTTTCACCGGCAGGAGCGGGAATCGAACCCTCACTTCATGGCAATGAACGACGGCCGAGGCCGCTAACCACTTGACCACGAAGATGATGTGGGCGATTGATTTGGCCATTTTCTCCGGGACGCGGCAGTTTAAGCAACGCCATGTTGAGCCGGTGCGTGGTAATGAACATTTCGATGAGCTCAAGAGAAATTTCTATCAAAGATACTCTTTAGTTGGCAACTTGATTTGATCGTCCTGAAAAGGACGGAGTTTAGTTGATAACATGGTTCGCGATTGAAATTTTCTTCAGTCTTCTTGGGCTGCAGGACACCACTCTGTGAAATGGTCATACCGGAGAAAAGTTTGTTCAACTCCTCGTCGTTGCGGATGGCTAGCTGCAGGTGACGTGGGATGATTCTGGTCTTCTTGTTTTCACGGGTGGCGTTTTCTACCACCGTGCTCCGCAGACAAGTCTGTCGCACAGCGAGAACTGATGATTGGTCGGTCGTCCCCACATGTTTGAAATTCGCTGGCACGGTAACTGTGGCAGTATGAACCAATCAGAGCGAGGCGCAAACATGATGTCATTTTCGACCAATAGCGTTGTGCGTTTGGACTTTTTTTTTTTAAGTATTTTTTATTTTTTTTTAAAAAAATTTTTGAATTAAGTTTGGGGAGGGGGTTCGGGGGTGGCGTTTTCCTTGGGGAAAAAAATTTTTTTGGAAAATGTGGGGGGGGGGGGGGGGGATTTTTTGTTAAAACTCAAAACCGGGGAATGTTGGGTGAAAAAATTTTAGAGGGGGCCCCTAAAAAGAAAAAAAAAAAGGAAAACAAAAAGTTCCGAACCAATTCAAAATTTCATTCAAATCAAACCAATAAAATTATTTAAAGTAATCATAGCTGCGTGATATTAACTTAAATAATATTTGTGTTATAACAGTCACATTTACTTTTAAGCTCAAATGATAAATTTATTGTTTAAACAAAATATTTTTTCACCCTAAGAAATCACTCTGTTTTGAATCAACAAAAGGTTTTGTTGCTATTCAATACAAAGTTTCTATTTGTTTCAATTAATAAAAATGTTCCAAATCAATTCAAAATTTGATTAAAATCAAACCAATAAAATTATTTAAAGTAATCACAGCCATGGGACATTAATTCAAACAATATTCGATTTATAACAATCAAATTTATTCTAAACTAAAATGATTAATTTATTGTTTTAACAAAATATTTTTATGAGCGCTCATACTGTCAGCCTGCCGAGCAGCCATATTATTATTGTTTTTCAGTGCTGCCGATATTGCAAGTTGCTGCCTCTGCCTCTGGCTGTGATAGTTTTTCTAATGTAAGTTGAAACATAATCTATTATAATTTGTGTGTTTAAATATAAATGTTAATATGTGTAGTTATAAATATAGATAAATTAATATAATAATCAAATCAATAAAACACGACTTCCAGTTCTAAACTCATGAAGTTTTATTTCAATTCAATGGTTTTGTTGAATTAGTTCATCAATGTTTACTATTTTAAAAAATGCGTTTAGTTGTTTAAAGAAAACATTTTGTTTGGACCAAGAAAACACGACGTTCAATTCAATAGAGCATGAAGTTTTGTTTCAATTAAACGGTTTTCTTGAATAACTTCATCATTGTTTATTATTTCAAAAAATGCGTTTAGTTGGTTCAATAAAACGTTTTATTTTGAACAATAAAACACGATGTTTAATTCTATCAATGTAGTCAAAAATGCTATGAACGTGGTGAATTCGACCATTTTCATAGTTATTGTAACCCTTATATGCAATAGTCATCCTGACCATGATTTAATTGTCGGTATAACAATAGAATTTTTCTCCGAGCATGGATTGCATTAACTTGTCCTAGCAAAAATCAAATGAGTTTTTTAATACGTTTTATGTGATGGATGTGCATGGATTTTATTTTTTCATAAAAAGTTTAGTATTGGATTTATTGTACTTTTCATGTAAAAAACCGAAATGTGTGAATAAAAGAGGTTTTATTTGTACCATCATAAAAACTTCATCACTTTTTGAAGCTATCGCGTTCAGCAGCTCTTCTGCGGGAATGGCAAAAATGCTCGGCAGATCTGAAATATCCACAATAAACACCGTTAACATGGCAAAGAAGAACATCTATAGTAATTTATTACCTTCAAAAAATTCAGTGACTTCCGCTGGCAAACCAAGTACCTAAACCAACACACGCTAAACTTCACTTTGCTTCTCCATTTTGCAGTTTTTTTTTTTTTTTTCTGGAACGATAAAGCAGCTGATTGTTTTTCGCGCACGATTTTTTTTCGTTTTAAGTGCGAAGATGGATAGAATAGGGCAAAGTGAAAACACACTTGAATGACATTTCTCGCTCCATTGAAAATTATGTACGGACCATATCAATCTCACTGGAAACGAACAATATGTGTAATATGTGACGGGTGTTAAAATTTGTGTGTGGCAAATGAAAATCATATGATTTCAATTCGAAGCAAAAATTGACCGATTTAAGTGCCAATTTTAATAATAAAAATTATTGATTTATGTTTCGGTTCAGTATGTAAATTTAAAAGTGATTTCTTTTACCATAAAAACTGTAGAAATGTCAAATCCACCAACACAAAAAGCAAGAAAAAAAAAGAATTTCGTTTACCTGTCAAAATCATCCTGTTCTTTTCATCCGTCCGGGAAATTTTTTTAGCTGCTCACGAATATTGTTCTGTTTTACGTTTTTTTTTTTTAGTGAAGGGATTTGTCGAGGATTTTGAGGTGAGACTCGGTGGTGTATTATACATAGTATTATATTGTATTGTTCTTATATTGTATTGCACCAGCTCGCCGGTCAACCTTTTAACTTACATGAAGCAGCATAACACCCCAACGACCGATAGCAACAGTCGACTTTCTTCCAATTACAAAACTCTCACAGGCAGCGAATCGGATGCGAACTAAGAATCCTTCCGAGCAAACGCCGTCGACGGCCAGTCCATCGTCCTACGATTCCCTCTCAAATTCCGATTCCTATGCGACGCCAGGTGTGCACGAGGCAACCGCCATGACAACGACGGAGGACTCTTCCGGCCGAAACAGAAGTGAAGACGCCTTCGATGTGCAAACTGGAAATCACCGGCAACAGTGACTACTTTCATGTCTGATTTTTTCATGCAAATTACAAATTACATGCAAATACCAGTAACAAGAAATATATGTTTGCAAAACGAAAAAATAATGTTTTATTAATTATATCCGACTTTTATTTAGAATCAAATGATTTTCAAAAAAAATAGCTGTCTTATTAAAATTTTTAATGATTCATCTAAAAAAAACAATTTATGTAAAAAAAAATTTCTATATCAATCTTAACAGCTTACTTTTATTTGAAGTGTCGTACTTTCTGGTTGAAAGTTCATTTTGAAATAAAAATAATTTTTATTTTCAACGATGCCTCGGTTTCGATTTGACAGTTCTACAATTCGTTTTGAAAGTTTAAACTTTTAAATGTACCAAGCAGGAAAATTTTGATTTGACCGTTTGAACGTTTTTGTTGGGAAAGCTAACCGCTTTCTACGAAAAAGAACCAACGCAACTTTTCAATTTTAGCAATGGATTTTTTAATTCTAACAATCATTATTCTTTGCCTGTATAAATGCGTTTGATTTTACCATGCCTGCAATTAGATCGACCATGGTGCGGTTGATATCAATACGAGGTTTGTCAAATATACCACGTATGTTGAAGGTTTTACAATAAAAGTAGTAAATTTGACTGAAATTTCATGGTAGTTTTAAAGATACCCTAAACGGTTGTTTGCGAAACCCCATTGATGGGTAAAAAACACCCATTTTCAAATAGCCTGCCTATAGACCATTCTTCGGGCGTGTACGTATACGCTGTATCTCAATAACACTATATTGCGTTTGTTTTCAACCATGAAAGCTTCCACGGCAAAATCAAATGGGAGCTTTGCTGGTTGAAACTTTTCGTTGGTATTCGTGAAGCCAATCTGCGAGAGCCTAATTTGTCATAAAATGGGGAAATTTCTAAATCATGCCATGGGTAAAAAAATACCCATTAGGGGAAAACTCATACAATAAATAAATGGGTCTATTTTTACACATCCGTACATCGTTGGTGGAAAGCGCAGCTTGTCTCAGTTTTTTATTTTTTAATAAACTTAAATAATATATGAAACTTTACTCTCTCGGAAGAACGTAGAAAGTATAGAAGAAGTCAGAAAGTATACAAATTATATTTTTTGTATATAAGTGATCTAATGCTTCAAAATTATGTTTCTAGATCGTCGATTGTAAAACTTTAACTTTAACCAAACGTTAAAAATTGTTTTTTGTGCACGGAACATGGAGGAGCTTGTAAAGAAGGCGAATCCATAACTTTACCAGAAAAGCCATGAATAAAAACAAGTACAAGTATTTCATATTTTGTTTTTTTTTGCATTTATTGATTGATTACCATGAATATCATAAAATTACAATCTACTAAATTGTTTCATAATCTACATGCAAAAATGGGTATTTTTTACCCATTTTAGCTTCTTTGCAATGAGTGAATAAATACCCATTTTGTGGCATAAACTGCTTATACCTATTAATGGGTAAATTGGGTTTACCCATTAAATGGGGAGAAGCACTTCTAGCGAAAACCAGGCGAAAATGGGTGTTTTCTCACCTATTAATGGGTTTTTGAAAACTACTGTGTAATAAATTTCGTGTGGTTATTTTTCTTAACGACCTATTTGGGGTATCATCCAAACCATTAAAGAAATGGTTGGAGGATTTGTGATATCGTTAGTTTAAGGTAATTTTTTTGCAGGGTAGGCATAGTCCCTGGCATAGTCGGGTAAAATCAACCCCCCCACAACATGACAGATTAACTAAGTTTCGTGTAACCACTTGCAAATCGTAGACGTCGCCCCGCAACGTAAACATGGGGGTCGACCCTGCTAGATGCATCGATGTTTCTATTCGGAGGAGTATGTTTTTGTTGCGTCATGAGTGGTTGCAAAACAACAAGCAAGCGTAGCATATCAAAAGAGTCTATTTTTATATTCATGATATAATTTCAGTTATAAGTAATTTAAATATTGAAATAAATATTTCACGCGGCTTTCCTCCGAGCAAAAGTACAACCGCAGCGTCTCGAAAGTGTTACACCGCGTTGTATTTTGTGAACATTACGTCGCGCGGTCTATTGTGTCCAATAAATCTGAGATTAATTGAAAGTTATTGATTTGCCATTGAAACCGTTTAAACAAAGGTTTTTTTTGCTTTTTTTTTACTGAGGTACTTCATGAAAAAGATTTACATTTACGTTGGGAGGAAGCGGATGTCAAAATTCATACACATATATACTATCTTTTTACGTGAGGGAGAGCGGGAGTTGGAAATGGCACAGAATTGATACAGAGTTTCAATTAAATGTATAGGAGATATGTCGAAGAACTCCAGGAACTGAGTAAAATACCCTAATACAGATTCAACCAGGATCACCTGGAAACATTTTTTATCAGGGCAAAAGTGGGCAACAACAACAATCCAGCCACTGTGCAGTTTAAAGCAGCATATGTTCAAAAGGTTGAATGTGAATAACAATGTCACTTTATCGGCATATGCTATTTGCCAAAACTTCGATGAACTGAACATGCTTCATGCTGAAGAAAATTCTGCGTTCTACCTTGAATCAGTGAAGAACTCATTAACCATTGGATACGATGACGAAAATACAGGTGATGATGAGAATTCAGCTGACATGGTCGGAAATTCTCAAACGGATGATGAGTTTTTCACTCAATTCGCATTCCGCTCCTCGCGTTCAGAAACAACTAGTTGGAACACTAGGAAGTGTGAACAATGCTTGCTACAGGTCATTCGGGATCTCGGGGTCCTTCCTTAGCTCAGTCGGTAAAGGCACAGCTACAAAGCAACACCATGCTGGAGGTGGCTGGGTTCGATTCCAGGTCTGGTCTAGGAAAATTTCTCGACTCACTGGGCATAGGGTATAATTGTACTTGCCACACAATCATACTAATGCGAAAATGGTACTTGGCATCGGAAGCACTCAATTTATAACTGTGGAAGTGCATTTAGAACACTAAGTTGAGGGCAAGCAATGAGTTAACTGTGAAAGCAAAAAGCAAAATGCTGAAGAAAAAAAAAGGTCATTCAAGATGCCGAATACTTGATAAATTCAACATTGCCAAGTATTATGCGAAGCTGGAAAACAGGATCGTCATGACAATTTACAACGCCCAGCAGCTTGTTTTCATGCAACTACCACGGCACATTTTGAATCAAGATTTAGTGAATAACCATCGCAACATCTTGATAAATTTGTGCATTGATTTTTATCTAAAGCTGCGACTGGAACAACATGTGTTAAAGCAAAGCACACACTCCGCAAAAAGCTTATTATTTTAAGTCTTTTAGGGGGGGAAAGCGATTTACCTTAACAGTCATAAACGTTGTTTACCGTAGAGAAATATATAATAAGATAAAATAAATGCAATAATGTAAAATCTATTAAAAAGAATAAAATTATTACCTATGCTTAAAAAAAATACATGAAGGAACTCAATTCTGTCGAAATCCGGAAAACCTACTAGCGAAAATCGAACAGGCTATAATAGCATGCATATATAGGGCATATGCATTACGTCTAGTGCATCATAAAAGTTGGATTAATGCTGAAAAGGGCCCCACTAAGATCGAACTAATGCTATATCTTTTGTTATGCCATAAAACATTGCTAAAGTAGCATTATTGCTTTGGTAATGCATCACTACATTCTTAAAGCTAGTCTAACGCTTCATTACTTGACAACTGTTGAATTAATGCGATCCCGCATTAATGATGTCGAATAAATGCGATCCCGCATTAATGATGTGGATTTTGGGTTGAATAAGTGCAATAATATAATGCTTGTGGTTACTTGGGTAGTCGACCAGACTAACAAATAAATGACAATCGTCAACACCGCCGACGGGTGCTACGATTTTCAACCAAAATTAAGTTGAAAATACTCAACCGTTCAATGCGTGAAGAGAACGGGATGGTTGAGTAGGTTCAACTTAAAATTGAGTTGTTTTGGTCTTCAAATTAAAATATAAACAAATTAGGTTTGGAAATACCAGTTTACAGTAGTTAATGGTCCTGATTAAATTTCAAATATTGTTGATAATATACATAGGTCTATAAGCATATAACCAACAATATGACGAATGACGATGTGGTAATTCACGACACGACGGCAGGTGTGTGCCAATTAAAATTTTTAAAATTGGTGTAAAATATCGAACATTAAAAAAACTTAAATTTGAGTTTATCTATCATTACTGACTAGATGGGTGAATTCTACCTAATTCATTTTTTTAATTCACCCAACTGGTAACTTCACTTGACAGAACTCAACGTTGAGTTTTTTTTTTACTTAATTTTGGGTACTTTTTTCTTAGCGTGTAGACCATGTGTCTAATCCACCATGACGATTTTCGATAATTCCAACAGAGATGCTAGAAAATTGTAAAATATAAGAAAATTTTCTGTTGATTTTTTTAAAACTTTAGAACGGCGCATCAATTATGCCAGAGTAAAACCAAAAGTTGCACCATAAAGGCTGCCTCGCATATGATATTTTGTTGAACGTTCTGCGCATTTACAATCTTTAGATGTCTTCCCAAGTAACCACGAGGCTATAATAGCATGCATATATAGGGCATATGCATTACGTCTAGTGCATCATAAAAGTTGGATTAATGCTGAAAAGGGCCCCACTAAGATCGAACTAATGCTATATCTTTTGTTATGCCATAAAACATTGCTAAAGTAGCATTATTGCTTTGGTAATGCATCACTACATTCTTAAAGCTAGTCTAACGCTTCATTACTTGACAACTGTTGAATTAATGCGATCCCGCATTAATGATGTCGAATAAATGCGAACCCGCATTAATTATGTTGATTTTGGGTTGAATAAGTGCAATAATATAATGCTTGTGGTTACTTGGGTTATATTTACTAAAAAATCGATTAGGACAAAAACGATTGTCATTTTTTTACTATGAGTTGTGCATATACTCCTCATAAACAAACATTATTTTCACAATCACAACAATCTTAGCAATCGCTGTTAACTTCTGTTCGTTTGAAATTTATCAAACTAGCATGTCATGTTCAAGTATTTCTGCATTTTTTTTTACTTTGGAATTACTTGATTATAACCTATTTGTTATTATGATGCTAGAATCTACCAAGATAAGACCTAGGGGCAATTCACTGCAATTGATTACTGAATCAAAAATACGTGAACGATAAAAATACACGAAAATTCGTTAATACTCGATGCAGAAAAAAAATGCATTTAAAGTTAAAAAATTGGAAAAAATACAAATATTCGGTCCAATACTGTACAGTGCACAAGAAATCTTAATTGCGCTCAAAGTTTGAGAACACTGTAAAAATACATCTTTCGAACGAAATGCGTAATCTTGTATCAATTCCAAGCTTAATTTAAATACATACATTTTATTATAAAGCAATCCATCTTGAAAAATAAGAAGACATCGAGTCAAGCATGGAGTGGTGTAGTTGAAATCTTATAATCATTTCAAATCTTAAATCAAAATCTTAAGAATTTAAAAAGTGATTTGATTGAAAACAGCTTGTTTTACGATATAGCAAAAATTTACACACAATAGAATAAGGACATTTCCGGGAAAGTAAAATTTATGTTTACAAGAATGTTGATCGAAAAACTCTTAAATTTTTCTGCATCGTACATCAAGCCATTTGTAATTAAATTTTGTTTGAAATCTCTATACATGCCTGCTGGGAGATGTGAAGAACTAAACCCAAGACTAAACCACTAAATGTTTTCTACTATCTATTCAATTATTATTTCAAATTATTCTTTTGTCGTTTATCACTGCGAGAGCCATTGTGGCCAGCAGTGTGATATGCCAAATAAAATAAATAAAAGAGTACGAGTTTGATTCGAGGTATATTATTCGGTTCGAATTGCTCGATAGCCTCATCGATAAAAAAAAAAGTCGGAAAGGGGATAGCGCATCAGTCTTACTCGGGAATAAAAATAATTTGATAAATTTATATTTTGTCCAATACTGGAAAAATCTGCCGAGAATTCTGCAAAACGACTAGCAAAGGAGTTTCCGTTGGAGAAACGCAGCTAGAACTATATCCAGGCGCCCACTGATTAGGCGGAGGTGTGATATTTACTAGCATCCCACCACAACACTTTGACTCGATTTTTTTACATGCCTTGTAATGCCACACCTCCACCACATTAGTGGGCGCCTTAACTAAAAGTGTTGTAACAGGTTAACAACCATGAAGGGATGACCAGATCGAATTTTTAATCGAAAATTTAAATCATCAATCGACATTTCTTCTTCCAATTTTTGGGTATGCAAAAGTAAACACTGAAATAATAAAAATGAAAGAACTTTTAATTGATATCAATACAGAAATACAATAAATTACACATCATTCCTCTACTGCACCAAAAATTACATGCATTCAAAATAAATGTACAACAAACATTAATAACACAAAATACATTTTAATTCGCAAAAAATACGTAAATACTTTTATCAATACGTTGTCCTAAATCGAAAATACATCAATGAATCGCCCCTCGGATAAGACATCATCATGTTGAAAGCATGCTATTCAAAGTATTTTGAAAACGTATTATTAGTCCTAAATCTGTATCTAAAAACTTCTTTTGTGACCTTAAAGATGTTTAAAATTGATCGATTTATTGCACTGTTTTGGTCATATAAGATACCAAAAATAAGTTATGTGTACTAGAAAAATACATGAGATCATGTTTTAAAGATGAATTTTTGAACATTGCATAACAAGTTGTGTTACTTAGGTTCTTCCCCTTTGAAACACGTTTTATATGAAGCAATTCCAAATTTAGTACCGATTGTCACATTGAATACCCCTCCCTTCAGTGCGTGATGTAATTTATGTCCAACACACTTTTATGTTTCCACTGGTTCCATGTTCACTGCAAGCATAAAATGTAACAAAATTTGCATTACCATTTTTATCACACACAATATCTGCATTCCGACCTTTTTAGAAGATACGCTTGATTTTTTTTCGGTTTGACACGTTTGACAGTACAACCGGACCAATTTTTTGAGTTTCAGTGACAATGTACTAGAAGTGTCAAGATGTTCCCGGGTTGGGTAAAATGGTAGTTTTTACTGCAAGATTTTTTTCTGTGTATACTTACATAAAATGTCATAAATTGTGTATTACATGTTTAACGTGCAGGTACCAATATTTACTGTTGCTTAAAAGAAACTCTGGCAACACTGAAAACAATGTCAAAATCTAGAAAGGACGCTCCTGAGATTGGCCGGACAATATTTCTTTTAGTTTCTTGTTAATAAATATTAAAATATTTAATTTATAAATAAAAATGGGTATTAGCATGCTGGGCTCGACTGTGGCTTTCCTTTGTCTGGTAAATTTAGTATTTAGCCTAATTAATTGCCCATCAAAATGTGTTTGTACAGCAGGACTGGATGGATTAAAAGTTAGTAAACAGAGGCATATGTTTATATATTTAATTGATGTAGCAGAATTGTATTAAAAAAACCTTTTTTTAGGTACAATGTCAAAATCAAATTCAAGATATGAAGGAAGTGGACTTCACAGACATAGCAGAACAATTGATTCACATGTAAGTTTTTCTGTATTCTTATGTGGAGGATTAGGTTCATACAGAAGGATAACTAAAATTGATATAGAGGAATCCAACTTGAAAAAAGAAGAAGACAAAACTGCACAATAGGAGCATTATTTCAATTTAATTTTTATATTGCTGAAAATGTCTTTATTGAGTATACATTAATTGTTATGTTTGTGTTCTCCGTGCGTGGATCATACAATAAACTGCTTTTAATTAGGCAATTTCATTTGAATTTTCTAGAATGAAACATATGAAGTTAAAAGTTTCGTCAGTGTACGGTAGGCTAGAAATAGAACAGAGGTATTGAAAATTGGTGAAAGGGTGGAAGGAGGGGTGCTTTTGAGGTTGTTTGTTATATTATAGATCATTGCACGATGGCGTCATCAATGCCGTTTTGACAGTTCAGCTTGTTTACGTGGACTTAGAATATTTTCTGTAAGATCGGTTTGCAATTTTGTGCTCTAAATTTATTACGATTAAGTAAAATTGCCGGAAAACAGTCACCAGTGCTTAGTTTTACATCATTTCCTGAATCTAATCATACAGAATACGGAAAAATCCAATGAAAAATTTCGTTTGAGCGGTTCAAATTCTAATACCTTGTAAACAAGCTCCCTGAACTATCAAAAATGTGAGGTTAATACATTCTGTGCAATGATCTATACTCTTACATGGGAGCTGTCAGATTTATCACCACTCGGTGTCTTCTTCTTGTTAACGTAGGACTAGTTTCTCTTTTCTATACCGGGTGTCATTTCAAAATTTTGAAAAATGAGCGTTACGCAAAAGTGAAAGGTTTTTGAACGCTAATAACTCTCGTTTGACTGAACAGAATGACTTCATTTGTACACCATTTGATCAGGAAAACTTACAAATGTTTCGCAATTGCATTTGCACTAAGTAATATTATTATAAGTAAATCAATATATCACTTAAAGATGACCTACTTTTGCCCCCATACAAATCTACACATGAACAGGTTGAAAATATAGTTTTCCCTCTCCGGGTCCTCAAAAGCGGGTAACAAATTGTCTTCTTTATTTTTTCATTTAGTTTTACCATGTTAAATACAGCACAAGCCACGCCCCTCAGCTGTAAAATTATTTTGCTTTGTTGCCGGTGCCTGATTTTATAACTGAAACCTGTCCCCTCTTGAATTTTGCTTCGTACTGCATTTTTGTGCCTCTCTTCTTTGAAGGCAATGCTATCAACACAAGTATAAGGCACACGATTTGAACCAAAAAGATTTCATTGGGATAGTCAGGTTCGATCAGGGACCTGGCAACCCTATCCTATTAACTAGCGTTTGACAGTATGCAACATATCACGGACCTTATTTGAATAAGTTACCACGGGTAGGAACACCAGCATTGTTTACAAACAATGAATCTTCTGACGTTTTGTTGTTAGAGATGTTGGCTACAAGAAAATCGCTGTCCGCCAGGTCCCTGGGTTCGATTGATCGATGGTTGTGTTTTTCGCTCTCTCGTTACGAAGATTTTTTCTCGGTTTTTCTTTATCTCATACGTTTTCTTGCGATTGCGCGTCTTACTCCTAAATTATCGCCTGCGCTCCCTCACCTACAAACCAGAAGAAAGCGCTGCAAAGTTTTTCAAGTTTCCCCGCTCGACCTATTGCCGTGGCAATGGGTCGTAAAAATTGACAATCCACGCGGGCGCCATCCGCTTCCGAAGCCTTACCGGAGCCGGGCACCTCCCTGCGCAAAACGATGACAACTAGATTAATGGAATCATCCCAACTATCTTGCCGTCGGCCATTCATAGCAATGAGGAGTTTAATAAACTCCTATCCGGATTGAATACAGCACATTATGGTGTCATGCTGGCCAAATAAACCGAAAATAGATATTAATTTCTTAGGCGTATCATAACCATCATCCTTTTCAGGACGACCAATTCAATTTTGCAATAAAAGAGTTAGTGTTTAAGTGAAATGTTCGTGATTTATCCTGAACAACCAGTGCATATTATCAAAACTAGGGAAGATGTACCTATATTAATCTCATTGTTCCTATATTCATCCTACTTGAAATAACACGATATACACGTGACAGGATTAGTTAGTAATGTTTGTTGTAGTTATTTAACGTGAGCAAACCTTATAAGAAAACGAAACCGATCCTTCAACTGCCCAATTGTTTGATTCATCGTAGGATGAATATAGGAACAATGAGATTAATATGGGGGCAGTTTCCCTAGTACATTTTGGATTGTTTGAGGCATTCAGTCGAGAGTGGTGAATTCGGCAGAGATTTTTCATCAAACCCGAACTGAATTTTTTTTCATTAAACTGAACCGAATTTCATAAGAAGAGACGGGATATGTATAAATAAGATAATGCCATTATTACTTTGCACCAACGCGGTCCTACGTGATCCTCGCGGTTATATCCCTGATATAACCCACCTCTAATTTTTCAACCTGGATTCGTCCATAGTAACGGACTAGTTTATTTAGAATCATTAGGGCCGGTTCATAAACCGCGTCGACTCATTTTTGAAAATCTCAGACCACCCCCCTCCCCCCTCGTTGACTTATCTCCATACAATTTTTTGAAATTTTGTATGGAGCGTAGAATTTGGTCAAAACCCCCCCTCCTCCCAGAAAAGTCTACGTGGTTTATTAATAGCCCCTTAGACTATACATCGGGCTATCCCGATTGGCATAAGGGCGTTCAGCAAAACGCCATTTGGCATAACTTGCTCACGGAAAAATAAAATGGTCATTTGAAATAATGGTAAAAAAATAAATTATAGCCCGACATTCATTATATTGAAGAAACATAACGGATGTGCCTTGTCCTTTCCAGGATCCCTTGCCGCCTCCATACACCCGTAAGCGCCCGGTGCATAGGATCTAAATCTGAGTGACGATAAAACTTCACTCTGCGCTGGATAGTAATTCTGAACATAGCCGGACTTGGTGGTGGGGATGGTCCACACAATTTCATTTCTTAAAGTTTTTTGTAGTTTTTCCACCGGAAATTTAGTTAAATATTTTCAGAAAACTGCTTTGTCTGGTGAATTTTGAAAATTTACGACCATAAAAGTGTTGGTTGCTGTAAAAAAGGGTGCGTGTTAACTTGTTGCTTCTGTATTGTAATCTCACGTTCCGAACTTCATTTGGAAATAGAAAACATTAATGAGAACAAGGTTGTTGCATGAGTTGGAGCCGAAGTTGACAGATTTCTTGATGTGGAGTCGATGGCAAAAAATTAATCTTAAGCTCCATGGAGCAAATATGATTTCGAGCAGTGGTGACACTCATAATTTGTTTATGGTTATTTTGATTAATGATCTATTCAGGTCAGGTTGGTATTCAAAAAATTAGAGATTAGTTGAAGAGTGGGTTATCCATTGTTTATGGTACAATTTTAGGTCATTGTTTCAAGTTTAGATTCGATAAATTTTCGCAAACAAAACATTCTTGGTGATTCCAGCATCGAAAATGTATTGAAGCGGAACTCATTGTATACGAAATTGGCTTTCGAATTTTTGTGTTCTTGTAATGGGTCATAAGTGTTCTAATAGAGCTTTTAACTCCAGGATCTAAGATTCTTTGATTATACATACCTAATATAAAAACACCCCCGGCTCTCCTGTAAAAAAGTAATAAAAATCTGATTAATAAAGTAACTTGATTATTGTTGCATCACCAGCGAGAGGACGAAGTAAATTGCCTATAAAAGAAACCCTTCACTGCGCCTATTCGAAAAGGCTTTTGTAGAAACTGCCCATAGAACTAGCCCATATGGCATAAGGTCGTTTGGTATAATGACCATTTGGCACAACACTCTTGAAATATGTAACACAGAATCCAAGTTTGGCATAATGTCATTGGCTTTTATCAATAGTAATATTCCCTTCTTTTTAACCCTTGCACTGAACTGGCCGGCTTGACTTGGGATTCTTAGTCAAGACTCGAAGCTAAGAGTCAGTTTCATTGTGGAAATATCACATCAAGAAGGATCAAGAGGATCGTGTGCCTAGAGGTCACATTGAGGATTTTACTATTCACATTAAGTTCGTAGTGGCATCGCGCTTTGGGATCATACTCGCCGTAGATACATCCTCTTAACATGGAAGGACATTACGGGAAATAGAGGCAAAACACATTTTTTATTTATTTTTGTTGATATGATAGTATATTATTGAATATAAATTGGTTTCATGTTATCGAAATCTGGGATGTACTGTCTTTTGCATGATGTATTTCAGAGCTTCCAGGTCATCAGGTATTGTAAAATAATTTAAAATTATTTTTTTTTCTCATGGCTGTCATTGTCTAAATTTTCTGGTTCATAATGTATGCGCAAGTTTGTATACAATTGCAGCTTGGAGAAGTATTAGTACAGGAAGTTAGCCGATTGATGTTTTTTCAGCATAACTTTATTCACGGCTAATTGTTTTTTAATCGAGCTATTGATTTTTATTCGCGAATTATAGGTAAAATTGAATAAAATTATTTCAATCTTACTGGCTGGGTAGTAAAAGACTTCAAATTGATCCAGTATTGTGTCAAACACTTTCCATAAGAGTCAAAGAAGAATTTCTAGATCTAAGTTTTCACGGCTAATTGTTTTTTAATTGAGCTATTGATTTTTATTCGCGAATTATAGGTAAAATTGAATAAAATTATTTCAATCTTACTGGCTGGGTAGTAAAATACTTCAAATTGATCTAGTATTATGTCAAACACTTTCCTAAAGAATCAAAGAAGAATTTCCAGATCTAATTTTCCCCGGCTAATTGTTTTTTTAATTGAGCTATTGATTTTTATTCGCGAATTATAGGTAACATTGAATAAACATATTTCAATCTTCCTGGCTGAGTAGTAAAATACATCAAATTGATCCAGTATTGTGTCAAACACTTTCCTTAAGAGTCAAAGAAGAATTTCTAGATCTAAGTTTTCACGGCTAATTGTTTTTTAATTGAGCTATTGATTTTTATTCGCGATTGAATGATAAAATTGAATAAAATTATTTCAATCTTACTGGCTGGGTACTAAAAGATTTCAAATTGATCCAGTATTGTGTCAAACACTTTCCATAAGAGTCAAAGAACTTCAAGATCTAAGTTTTCACGGTTAATTGTTTTTTAATTGAGCTATTGATTTTTATTCGCGAATTATAGGTAAAATTGAATAAAATTATTTGAATATTACTGGCTGGGTAGTAAAATACTTCAAATTGATCTAGTATTGTGTCAAACACTTTCCTTAAGAGTCAAAGAAGAATTTCCAGATCTAAGTTTTCACGGCTAATTGTTTTTTAATTGAGCTATTGATTTTTATTCGCGAATGAATGATAAAATTGAATAAAATTATTTCAATCTTACTGGCTGGGTACTAAAAGATTTCAAATTGATCCAGTATTGTGTCAAACACTTTCCATAAGAGTCAAAGAACTTCAAGATCTAAGTTTTCACGGTTAATTGTTTTTTTAATTGAGCTATTGATTTTTATTCGCGAATTATAGGTAAAATTGAATAAAATTATTTGAATATTACTGGCTGGGCAGTAAAAGACTTCAAATTGATCCAGTATTGTGTCAAACACTTTTCATGAGAGTCAAAGAAGAATTTCTAGAACTAAGTTTTCACGGCTGATTGTTTTTCAATTGAGTTATTGATTTTTATTCGCGATTGAATGATAAAATTGAATAAAATTATTTCAATCTTACAGGCTGGGCAGTAAAAGACTTCAAATTGATCCAGTATTGTGTCAAACACTTTTCATGAGAGTCAAAGAAGAATTTCTAGAACTAAGTTTTCACGGCTAATTGTTTTTCAATTGAGTTATTGATTTTTATTCGCGATTGAATGATAAAATTGAATAAAATTATTTCAATCTTACTGGCTGGGTAGTAAAATACTTCAAATTGATCTAGTATTGTGTCAAACACTTTTCATGAGAGTCAAAGAAGATTTTCCAGATCTAAGTTTTCACGGCTAATTGTTTTTTAATTGAGCTATTGATTTTTATTCGCGATTGAATGATAAAATTGAATAAAATTATTTCAATCTTACAGGCTGGGCAGTTAAAGACTTCAAATTGATCCAGTATTGTGTCAAACACTTTCCATGAGAGTCAAAGAAAAATTTCTAGATCTAAGTTTTCACGGCTAATTGTTTTTAAAGTGAGCTATTGATTTTTATTCGCGATTGAATGATAAAATTGAATAAAATTATTTCAATCTTACAGGCTGGGCAGTAAAAGACTTCAAATTGATCCAGCATTGCGTCAAACACTTTTCATGAGAGTCAAAGAAGAATTTCTAGATCTAAGTTTTCACGGCTAATTGTTTTTAAAGTGAGCTATTGATTTTTATTCGCGAATTATAGGTAAAATTGAATAAAATTATTTTAATCTTACTGGCTGGGTAGTAAAATACTTCAAATTGATCCAGTATTGTGTCAAACACTTTCCATGAGAGTCAAAGAAGAATTTCCAGATCTAAGTTTTCACGGCTAATTGTTTTTTAAATGAGCTATTGATTTTTATTCGTGAATTATAGGTAAAATTGAATAAAATTATTTCAATCTTACTGGCTGGGTAGTAAAATACTTCAAATTGATCTTGTGTTGTGTCAAACACTTTCCTAAAGAGTCAAAGAAGAATTTCTAGAACTAAGTTCTCATGGCTAATTGTTTTTTAACTGAGCTATTGATTTTTATTCGCGAATTATAGGTAAAATTGAATAAAATTATTTCAATCTTACTGGCTGGGTTGTAAAATACCAATGTCATCCAATTTTGTGTCAAACACTTTCCATAGGAGTCAAAGAAGAATTTCTAGATCTAATTTTTCATGGCTAATTGTTTTTTAACTGAGCTATTGATTTTTATTCGCGATTGAATGATAAAATTGAATAAAATTATTTGAATATTACTGGCTGGGTAGTAAAATACTTCAAATTGATCTTGTGTTGTGTCAAACACTTTCCTAAAGAGTCAAAGAAGAATTTCCAGATTTAAGTTTTCACGGCTAATTGTTTTTCAATTGAGTTATTGATTTTTTTTCGCGATTGAATGATAAAATTGAATAAAATTATTTCAATCTTACTGGCTGGGCAGTAAAATTCTTCAAATGGATCTAGTATTGTGTCAAACACTTTCCTATAGAGTCAAAGAAGAATTTCTAGATCTAAGTTTTCACGGCTAATTGTTTTTTAATTGAGCTATTGATTTTTATTCGCGATTGAATGATAAAATTGAATAAAATTATTTCAATCTTACTGGCTGGGTACTAAAAGATTTCAAAATGATCCAGTATTGTGTCAAACACTTTCCATAAGAGTCAAAGAACTTCAAGATCTAAGTTTTCACGGCTAATTGTTTTTTAATTGAGCTATTGATTTTTATTCGCGAATTATAGGTAAAATTGAATAAAATTATTTGAATATTACTGGCTGGGTGGTAAAATACTTCAAATTGATCTTGTGTTGTGTCAAACACTTTCCTAAAGAGTCAAAGAAGAATTTCCAGATTTAAGTTTTCACGGCTAATTGTTTTTCAATTGAGTTATTGATTTTTTTTCGCGATTGAATGATAAAATTGAATAAAATTATTTCAATCTTACTGGCTGGGCAGTAAAATTCTTCAAATTGATCTAGTATTGTGTCAAACACTTTCCTATAGAGTCAAAGAAGAATTTCTAGATCTAAGTTTTCACGGCTAATTGTTTTTTAATTGAGCTATTGATTTTTATTCGCGATTGAATGATAAAATTGAATAAAATTATTTCCATCTTACTGGCTGGGCAGTAAAATACTTCAAATTGATCTTGTATTGTGTCAAACACTTTCCTAAAGAGTCAAAGAAGAATTTCCAGATTTAAGTTTTCACGGCTAATTGTTTTTTAATTGAGCTATTGATTTTTATTCGCGATTGAATGTTAAAATTGAATAAAATTATTTCAATCTTACTGGCTGGGTAGTAAAATTCTTCAAATTGATCTAGTATTGTGTCAAACACTTTCCTATAGAGTCAAAGAAGAATTTCCAGATCTAAGCTTTCACGGCTAATTGTTTTTTAATTGAGCTATTGATTTTTATTCGCGATTGAATGATAAAATTGAATAAAATTATTTCAATCTTACTGGCTGGGTTGTAAAATACTTCAAATTGATCTAGTATTGTGTCAAACACTTTCCTAAAGAGTCAAAGAAGAATTTCTAGATCTAAGTTTTCACGGCTAATTGTTTTTTAATTGAGCTATTGATTTTTATTCGCGAATTATAGGTAAAATTGAATAAAATTATTTCAATCTTACTGGCTGGGTAGTAAAATACTTCAAATTGATCCAGTATTGTGTCAAACACTTTCCATGAGAGTCAAAGAAGAATTTCCAGATCTAAGTTTTCACGGCTAATTGTTTTTTAAATGAGCTATTGATTTTTATTCGTGAATTATAGGTAAAATTGAATAAAATTATTTCAATCTTACTGGCTGGGTAGTAAAATACTTCAAATTGATCTTGTGTTGTGTCAAACACTTTCCTAAAGAGTCAAAGAAGAATTTCTAGAACTAAGTTCTCATGGCTAATTGTTTTTTAACTGAGCTATTGATTTTTATTCGTGAATTATAGGTAAAATTGAATAAAATTATTTCAATCTTACTGGCTGGGTTGTAAAATACCAATGTCATCCAATATTGTGTCAAACACTTTCCATAGGAGTCAAAGAAGAATTTCTAGATCTAATTTTTCATGGCTAATTGTTTTTTAACTAAGCTATTGATTTTTATTCGCGATTGAATGAAAAAATTGAATAAAATTATTTCAATCTTACTGGCTGGGTAGTAAAAGACTTCAAATTGATTCAATATTGTGTCAAACACTTTCCATTGGAGTTAAAGAAGAATTTGCAGATCTAATTTTTCATGGCTAATTGTTTTTTAACTAAGCTATTGATTTTTATTCGCGATTGAATGAAAAAATTGAATAAAATTATTTCAATCTTACTGGCTGGGTAGTAAAAGACTTCAAATTGATTCAATATTGTGTCAAACACTTTCCATTGGAGTTAAAGAAGAATTTGCAGATCTAAGTTTTCATGGCTAATTGTTTTTTAATTGAGCTATTGATTTTTATTCGCGCGAATTATAGGTAAAATTGAATAAAATTATTTCAATCCTACTGGCTGGGTTGTAAAATACTTCAAATTGATCCAGTATTGTGTCAAACACTTTCCTAAAGAGTCAAAGAAGAATTTCCAGATCTTAGTTTTCACGGCTAATTGTTTTTTAATTGAGCTATTGATTTTTATTCGCGAATTATAGATAAAATTGAATAAAATTATTTCAATCTTACTGGCTGGGTAGTAAAATACTTCAAATTGATCCAGTATTGTGTCAAACACTTTCCTAAAGAGTCAAAGAAGAATTTCCAGATCTAAGTTTTCACGGCTAATTGTTTTTTAACTGAGATATTGATTTTTATTCGCGAATTATAGGTAAAATTGAATAAAATTATTTCAATTTTACTGGCTGGGTAGTAAAATACTTCAAATTGATCTAGTTTTGTGTCAAACACTTTCCTTAAGAGTCAAAGAAGAATTTCTAGAACTAAGTTTTCACGGCTAATTGTTTTTTTAATTGAGCTATTGATTTTTATTCGCGAATTACACTAGTCGGCAAAATCGGAACTTTTTTCGCTCCCGTCGGCATTTCTGGTTGGATTTCATAGATTTTGTTACGCTGAATCCAAATATGGGCTCAGAAATGCTGTAACACGTCCAGTTTTTTTGAAAAATGTGATTTAAACTCACAAAAACACGTACTTCCGTAGTAATATGATCTACCTAAGCAACAACCAGAATATTGGCTCTGCCTTTTACAAGTTGGGCTTGGATTTTATGCAATGGACCTCCCTGAATCCATTCGTGATCACAGATTTTTCGCAACACGTAAGATTGATGAAATAAACCGGGTTTTAATTCACAAAATTACGAATTTTCTTGAAAACCAAGATTTTCTATTTTGAAAACATGAATTTCAGCTCCGCCCTTTGAATGCTGGGCTTGGATTTTATGAAATAAACCTCCCTAAATTCATTCGTGAACACAATTTTTTCGTAACACGTAAGATTGATGAAATAAACCGGGTTTTCATTCACAAAATTACGAATTTTCATGAAAATCAAGATTTTCTATTTTGAAAACATGAATTTCAGCTCCGCCCGGGTTTGGATTTTATGAAAAAAACCTCCCTGGATCCATTCGTGAACACAGATTTTTCGTAACACGTAAGATTGATGAAATAAACCGGGTTTTTATTCACAAAATTACGAATTTTCATGAAAATCAAGATTTTCTTTTTTGAAAACATAAATTTCAGCTCCACCCTTTGAATGTTGGGCTTGGATTTTATAAAATGGACTTCCCTGAATTCATTCGTGAACACGGATTTTTCGTAACACGTAAGGTTGATGTAAAAACCGGGTTTACATTCACAAAATTACGAGTTTTCATGAAAATCAAGACCCGTTCATTAATTACGTCGCTCAAAAATACAGATTTTTAACCCCCTCCTCTCTTTATCGCATTTTTTGTATGGATTTTTGAAATTTTTTGTATGCATCGTTATTTTTAACCCCCCCCCCCCCCCCCCACCTCCCTCTCAAAGCATAACGTAATTTATGAACGATCCCTTTAGCTGTGCCTCTTTGAGTATATTGAGTATATTGATGTTGCTTCTTACAGCAGTTTGGGAACTGAAGACCTTCAAAGTACATTCATTAATTCAAAAGTCAGCTGCACAGAGCCCTTCAGAAACGCCTCATTAAATACTCTATTCAGCAGTGCCGTATTTTTAAGTTAGGATAGGAGTGAGCAAGACAGCATTAACACACGCAAAATCTCAAAAAACAAAAGAATAGACAGAGACAAAAGACTCTGTGTTAGTCACTATTGCTCGAGAGAATAAGGAAAAGATATATTAAAAAAGAAGGCAAGAATCCTCAAGCACGTAGCTTGATGCGGCATTTTATAGTGCTTTTTGACGTTTAATTTGCGCACACTACTGCAAGATTTGAATCGAAGCAGTGCGAGTGAGAAGTCAACGAAGTTGTGGGAAACCAAACCGTGCATTAATCCCCGCATGTTAGACAAAGAAATACGATTAAATGTCGAAAAGGTCTATTGGCGTATTTGCGGCACAAAATTTGTGTCATTATTGCTGTCTTGCTTTGGCGTCAATTAATGCTCATGTTGACTCTCTTCAGCCTTGCCCAATCATTTTTAATTCATTCAAAGCTAGCTATTTGAGTGTTACGGACGCGTTTTTTTATTTTTGTAAAAATGTCGCGAATTTGTCTGAACGATCCGCAAAATTTTTGTTGCATTTGTGGAGACGTGATATTGAAGGAACAGAGAAAGGGGTTTACACCTTTGTTGGAGACAGCATATCAGCTGTATTTTGACAAGGAGCTTCCAAATCGTGAGTTTCCATGGGTTCCAACATACTCCTGTTGCTCATGCTACCGAACATTGCTTGGTTGGATGAAAGGTACGCACAAAGGTTTACCTTTTGCCAAACCTATGGTGTGGACTAATCCAACCAATCACATGAGCGATTGTTACTTTTGTTTGACAAAAATTCAAAGGTTTGTGGTCACTTCTTGGGTCAAAATCCAAAAGGTTTGTGGTCACTTCTTGGGAAAGGAAAAGTCTCCGGATTATGTACACATCGTTCAAGAGCTGGTTGATTCGTATGCTGCAGTGGAATGTAATATGTCACTTAAATTGTACTTTTTGCATTCTCATCTGGACTTCTTCCCAGAGAATATGGGAGCCGTCTCAGATGAACATGGAGAACGATTTCATCAAGATATCGCACAGACTGAAAAGAACTTTGCTGGCAAATGGAGCCTGACGATGCTAGCGGACTACTGCTGAATGCTACAGAGGCAAACACCTTTGGAGAACTATAAATGAAAAAAGAAAACAAAGTGAATTTAAGTAGAAAAATATAGAGAAAATTTCAACTAAATGACTGACTGACTGACTGACTGACTGACTGACTGACTGATTGATAGGAAATCTTGATTTTCATGAAAATTCGCAATTTTGTGAATAAAAACTCATTTTTTTCAACACGAATGGATTCAGAGAGGTTCATTTCATAAAATCCAAACCCAACATTCAAAGGGCGGAGCGAAAATTCATGTTTTCAAAATAGGAAATCTTGATTTTCATGAAAATTCGTAATTTTGTGAATGAAAACCCGGTTTATTTCATCAATCTTACGTGTTACGAAAAATCTGTGTTCACGAATGGATTCAGGGAGGTCCATTTCATAAAATCCAAGCGCAGCATTCAAAGGGCGGAGCTGAAATTCATGTTTTCAAAATAGAAAATCTTGATTTTTATGAAAATTCGTAATTTTGTGAATGAAATCCCTGTTTATTTCAATAATCTTACGTGTTGCGAAAAATCTGTGATAACGAATGGATTCAGGGAGGTTTATTTCATAAAATCCAAACCCAACATTCAAAGGGTGGAGCGAAAATTCATGTTTTCAAAATAGGAAATCTTGATTTTCATGAAAATTCGTAATTTTGTGAATGAAAATCCGGTTTATTTCATCAATCTTACGTGTTACGAAAAATCTATGTTCACGAATGGATTCAGGGAGGTCCATTCCATAAAATCCAAGTCCAACTTGCAAAGGGCAGAGCCAATATTCTGGTTGTTGATTACTACGGATATACGTGTTTTTGTGAATTTTAATCACATTTTTCTCAAAAACTGGACGTGTTACAGCATTTCTGAGCCCATATTTGAATTCAGCGTGGCGAAATCTATAAAATTCAACATATATACTTGAAGGGAGTGAAACACTGCCGACTAGTGTTATAGGAAAAATTGAATAAAATTATTTCAATCTTACTGGCTGGGTAGTAAAATACTTCAAATTGATCTTGTGTTGTGTCAAACACTTTCCTAAAGAGTCAAAGAAGAATTTCCAGATTTAAGTTTTCACGGCTAATTGTTTTTCAATTGATTTATTGATTTTTTTTCGCGATTGAATGATAAAATTGAATAAAATTATTTCAATCTTACTGGCTGGGCAGTAAAATACTTCAAATTGATCTTGTGTTGTGTCAAACACTTTCCTAAAGAGTCAAAGAAGAATTTCAAGATCTAAGTTTTCACGGCTATAGTTTTTTAATTGAGCTATTGATTTTTATTCGCGAATTATAGATAAAATTGAATAAAATTATTTCAATCTTACTGGCTGGGTAGTAAAATACTTCAAATTGATCCAGTATTGTGTCAAACACTTTCCTAAAGAGTCAAAGAAGAATTTCCAGATCTAAGTTTTCACGGCTAATTGTTTTTTAATTGAGCTATTGATTTTTATTCGCGAATTATAGATAAAATTGAATAAAATTATTTCAATCTTACTGGCTGGGTAGTAAAATACTTCAAATTGATCTAGTATTGTGTCAAACACTTTCCTAAAGAGTCAAAGAAGAATTTCTAGAACTAAGTTTTCACGGCTAATTGTTTTTTTAATTGAGCTATTGATTTTTATTCGTGAATTATAGGTAAAATTGAATAAAATTATTTCAATCTTACTGGCTGGGTTGTAAAATACTTCAAATTGATCCAGTATTGTGTCAAACACTTTCCTAAAGAGTCAAAGAAGAATTTCCAGATCTAAGTTTTCACGGCTAATTGTTTTTTAATTGAGCTATTTGTTGAGTCACCAAGTAATCATCTATGGACAGACTTTACTACTCGAATCTCTTATCAGTAGTTGTCTCTCTTCTACCAAAGGATTGTACGATTTATCTATCGCAGCATCCGATCGGGTAGCCGATCGTTATCAGTCGTTATCTTTAAACCCATCTTCCCGCTGATCGATTAAACCCAATAGGCAGTAGATCTAAGAGTTTAGTTGGAAATAAACAGTCGATAGCATCGAACCGAAAATCGTCGCATATTGTCAGTCGAACAAATAAAGTGGTGTTTTAAGATTCATACCCAAAAATCGAAGCGCAATCATTCCCAAATTCGAAACTCTACATAAAGTTTGGTCCTTCGAGCCGGATTATTTGCTGTTGGGAATTGTGCTAGTGATTTCGTCGTCGTCGGTCTCAAGTGATCTCGAGTGATTCCGTGAAAAAAGGACATGTGAGAAGAGAACTGTGTCAGATCGTGTATCGAACAATTGACCGTTGCGTTTCGTGGCATATGCGAATAAGTGGCTGGTGCTAACGGTCGTTAATTGAATGTTATTTGCGCCATCAAGAACAATTCGATTGTCTAGCCAGGCTATTGAGAGCAAGAACGTATTAGTCCTGATTGCCTTTGTCGACCGATTCCGAGAGCGTGGCTTGGGTATCACCGCGTGGGGTGGCTTGGGTTCATCGTTGAAGACTGTAAGTACTGAACTGCATGCTGCATGTGACCGGATCGAAAGAGGAACCAGGAAATATTCTGCGTTGGTGAATTTTTCGTAATACCTGCACGACCTGATTGGTCGTAAATCGTGGAATTTTGGTATTTGGGTTACCTACTGCGATTGTAAAAGTGCTCATCATGGCTCCAAATCTGAGAAGGTTGGTGAAAGGAGAGCGGTTCTGCCGAGATTCTTTGAAAAATTTGGCTCACTTAGTGGATAACTATCAAGAGGATAGGGATAGGGACATGCTTGAGGGTTGGAAGTAGCGTTTAATAGAGATTTTCGAGGATTTTAAGGATACTAGGTTGCAGTTAGAGGTTTCCGACGATTTCCAGAACACTCTCAAACAAGAACTAGAAGAAAAGGCACAACTACAATCGCAGGCAGGAGTTGAAATGGAAGCGATCTCTATAGAACAAGCGAACAGAGAGGCACGAACTAGATTTGAATCAACGTATTTGAGACTGAAAGGTTCGATTCTAGCTAAAATTCGGGCTAATAGTGATATTCCTAGAGAAACCACCCAGGGCCCGGTTCAGCAGATTCGTGTAAAGCTACCAGAAATAAAATTGCCAAGCTTTGATGGCACTATCAAAGAATGGCCCGCATTCCGAGATTCATTCCAATCGCTGATTGCCTCAAATACGCAACTTAGCGATGTCGATAAGTTTTCTTACCTTCTGTCATCTCTTTCAAAGGAAGCAAAACTTGTGGTCGAGGTGATAGAGGTAACTTCAGCCAACTATGTGGTAGCGTGGGATCTTCTTGAAAGGCGATATGAAAATAAATACCTGATTGTAAAATCTTACGTTGAATCGCTTTTTTCTGTCGATCCGATAAAACGGGAATGCTTCGATTCTTTGAATCGTTTAATCGACACTTTCGAACGTAATTTAAAGATGCTGGAGAAAGAAGGAGAACAGCCTGGAAATTGGAGTACGTTATTGGTATTTATGCTGAGCTCTCGTCTGGATTCTGCTACTTTGCGTCATTGGGAGACGCACAGAAAATCGACAGTGGTCCCTACTTACACCGAACTTATCGGTTTCCTACGCAGCCATAGTCTTGTCTTGCAATCAATCGATGCTTCCAAGGGTCGACCATCCGATTCCTCTCGCTCTTCAGCTCCGAGTACTCGTCCTCAGTCTACCTCTTCGACAAATCAATCTCATTTAGTGGAAAATCGAACCCAAACCAACAGCCCTACCCCTCAAACCAGCCACTTCTCGATACCTTTCACCGAAGCACACCACACCGTTCCCGCTACTGTTCTTCTGTCGACGGCTTTGGTGAAGGTATTCACGTCTTCTGGCACTCATCTATGGGCCCGTGCTTTATTGGACTCACAGCTCAATTTTGTTTCGGAAAATCTCGCACAAAAACTGAAGCTTCGTCGAACCAAGGAATTCGTCCCTATCAGCGGAGTTGGCCTTTCGTCTATTTCGTCCAAGCACACCACACTTATTCGTATTCAGTCCTGCAACGCTGATTTCGAAGAAACTTGGAAATTTCACATACTCTCAAAGCTGACGTTAGAATTACCGAATCAATCTGTTGACGTGTCTCAAGCCCATTGGCCTTCAGATATTATACTGGCTGATCCAACCTTTAACCGACCTGGCTCAATCGATTTAATTCTCGGTGTTGACATTTTCTACGACCTTCTCCGTGACGGTCAGATCAAGAATAATAGTGCAGAGCCAGTTTTGCAGAACACTGCCCTAGGATGGGTGGTATCAGGAAAGGCGCAAGCGAAGGTGCCAGTATCGTCCTCTAACCTTGTCCACATTTTGTCCAATTCAACGATTGAAGATCAACTAGCACGATTCTGGGAAATCGAATCGTGCTCCATCCGAAGCACACATTCCGTCGAAGAAACCAAATGCGAAGAATTCTTTACGAAAACGACAGAAAGGGATTCTTCCGGTCGTTTTATTGTCGCTCTACCTACCAAATCTTCGATGATTTCGAGGCTTGGGAACTCAAGAGACATTGCAGATCGTCGTTTCTTCTCTCTAGAACGTCGACTCAACGCTAGTCCTGCGCTTATGCAAGCTTACACCGAGTTCATACACGAGTATGCACGGCTTGGTCATATGAAGCCGATCGAAGATGCCTGGTCGAGTACAGCTCCAGCCTACTATCTACCGCATCACTGCATTCTGAGGCCGGATAGCCTCACCACTAAATTACGTGTGGTTTTCGATGCGTCGTGTTCAACCGATAGCGGGGTCTCTCTGAACGACGCGTTGTATGTTGGCCCTGTCATCCAAGATGATATACTAACCATCGTCCTCAGATTCCGAATGCCACAATTTGCAATCATCGCAGACGTCGAAAAAATGTATCGACAAATCCTAGTACGAGAATCAGACCAACCCTTACAAAGGATCAGATGGAGAAATTCGCCTACACAACCTCTACAGACTTTTCAATTAACAACAGTTACCTACGGAACATCTTCGGCTCCGTACCTGGCGACCAAATGTTTACAGAAGCTTTCCGAAGATGGTTCTGAAAGTCATCCAATGCAGCTCTTGTTCTTGGTCGAGACTTTTATATGGATGACATGCTCACCGGAACCAATAGTATTGAAGAAGGTCGAGAACTTTGTCAGGAAATACTCGAACTGACTTATTCAGCTAGATTACCTCTCCGCAAATGGGCTTCAAACAGTGCGGCTATTCTAGAAGCTGTTCCTCCGCAATTGAGAGATGAGCGTACTGTTTCCGAGCTCGATTCATCTTCTTCACCCATAAATGCGTTGGGACTTCAATGGGATACTAGTAAAGACACGTTGCAGTTTATTGTTCCGAAATATACTGCGCAGCTTAGGATCACCAAACAAACCGTGCTTTCCGACATCGCTCGCTTGTTTGACCCTTTAGGTCTTGCTGGTCCTGTATTGGTTCAAGCAAAATTGTTTCTCCAAGATCTTTGGCGAGACGGTTGTGAATGGCCACTTACCGAGTCCCGTCAGCAAAAATGGTTAGAACTAAGAGATAGTTTTCGTGAACTTTCTGACCTCAAGATTACTCGATGGATCGTCGCAACTATTGGAGTCATAAGTTTAGAACTTCACGGATTTTCCGACGCGTCCGAAAGAGCATATGGTGCCTGCATCTATATTCGCACAGTATCTGACGCTGGCAACATCCACGCCAACCTTCTTACCGCGAAATCCAAGATTGCGCCGAAAGGAAAAGGGAAAAAGGGAGGAGTCGTCAGTCTACCACGCCTTGAACTCTGTGGAGCTCTTTTGCTGAGCCACTTGTTTGAGAAAGTTGAAGCCAGTTTGAACCTAAAAATCAACCAATAGTTTTGGACGGATTCCGAAATCACACTATACCAAATAACTGCAAACCCCTCTCGCTGGAAAACGTTTGTCGCCAACAGGTGCTCTGAGATACAGCGCATAACAGCTAATGGCATATGGTCACATGTGCCAGGTTCTGAGAATCCCGCCGATATTATCTCTAGAGGAATGCCTGCAGCTCAACTTCGTGACTACTCTTTGTGGTGGAAGGGACCGGATTGGCTTAGTCAACCATCTCGATTTTGGCCAGCTCTTGGTCGTCCAACTAGCAGAACTTTTACGCCCGAGGAATTGGAAGAACGATCAATATCGCTTCCTGTTCAAGTTAAACCACCAAAAGAGCTGTTTTTCCTATATTCCTCGTACTCCAAACTCGTCCGTACCATCGCTTTGCTTCGTAGATTCCTATACAACGCGAAGGCTACAGATAAAACAACTCGTCGCATTGGCTTCCTTACAACTACGGAGATCAACGAAGCTACCGTAACACTCGTGAAACTTGCGCAGGCAGAACGCTTCGCTCAAGAACATGCAGATATCAACCGTCAGACACAAGTCAACCCCAATTCGCATCTCAATACGCTTTTTCCAATTTTGGTAAACGGCGTACTGCGCGTCGGTGGCCGGCTGCGCCATGCACCTATTTCGTATGACCAACACAGAACTAATAATGGCCCACTATCACTTGAAGTTTTTACATGCTGGACAGCAGCTTCTCGTTGCTGTCGTGCGGGAGCGTTTCTGGCCTCTTCGCATCCAAAATCTGGCGCGCCGAGTGGTCCATGCTTGTACTCGATGCTTTCGCTGCAACCCCAAAGTTTTGGAGCAACTTATGGATGAACTACCCCCGGAGCGTGTGCAACCAACATTTCCATTCGTCCACACCGGAGTGGATTATTTTGGCCCATTTTACTATCGCCCGATCCGCCGTGCTACAGCCGTCAAATGCTACGTTTCAATATTCGTTTGCCTGGTTACAAAGGCGGTCCATCTGGAGTGCGTAGCAGACTTGACCACCAATTCGTTTCTCGCCGCTTTACGACGTTTTGTTGCTCGTAGAGGCAAACCAGAGCTGATAGAGTGCGACAACACACTCAACTTCCAAGGAGCCAAACGGGAGCTTGAAGAGTTATGCCGTCTGTTTCGGTCTCAACAGCATCAAGACAAGGTTACCCGTAGTTGTGCGGAAGATGGGATAACTTTCAAATTCATTCCTCCTAGGTCCCCGAATTTCGGAGGGCTTTGGGAAGCAGCGGTTAAGTCGATGAAGAACCATTTTCGCCGAACTGTGGGAAATGTGATCCTCTACCAGGACGAATTCTTAACCCTGCTAACCCAAATCGAATGCTGCCTTAACTCTCGTCCTTTGACACAGTTAATCTCGGACCCAAATGATCTGGAGGTGCTCACACCCGGGCATTTTTTGGTTCATCGTTCGCTAACCGCCATCCCAGAACCCAGCCTGGTCGACGTTCCATTCAACCGACTTGATCGATACCAACAGACTCAGGAGTACGTTCGTAGAATCTGGAAGCAATGGCAGTCCGAATATCTGTCCGGGTTGCAGCCTCGCACTCGTTGGACCCAAAAGCGCAACAACATCCAAGTCGGTACGCTGGTACTGGTGAAGGAGGAAAATCTACCTCCACTGAAGTGGAGCATCGGCCGAATCACAAAAATCTTCAAAGGAGACGACGATTGCATCCGAGTTGTCGATGTGCGGACGAAGGACGGTGAATATCGCCGGGGAATCTCCAAAATCTGCGTGCTGCCAAATCAGTCTGACGGTGGTGATGCCACCGAATCGCAGAAGGGAACCTAGGATCCTTTCACCGAACGCAGTGTTCCACTGCGCACCGTCAGGAGGCCAAATGACCTCCCGTTCATGTAAGTAGTTGTATTTAAAAATATTTCAAAAAATTAATAGAATGTTTCATCTCCCTACGTCTGCGATGTCGTCGTTTGCACCAATCCACCATCACGAGCGAGGTTCATGCTGGCTATGCTTTGACGGTCTGTAGCTGACACAATGTATTCACTATACTTCGGATAGACTTGTGAAGTTGCAATGTGGAAGGCATGGGTCTAATAAAGCAAGCCTGTAATTACCCGCTGTCGAATCACCCATCGGAGGATGTATCGTTGCCCATATTATTGCCCAGAAGGATGTCGTCACATATGCACAAGTACGCTCAGTACTTCGCTGCCAACGGTCATCGTCCGGTAACGGACCCTTGATCGATACCAACGATCGATTGTCTCCGCTCCAGTTAAGTATTGTTTTTTTGATCTCCTGAATATTTGAAAAAGCCGCCGATGTTTGTTTGCAGAATACAATACCACCCCGAGGACGGCGAAGTCACCCTACAAATATCACCACCCATCCAGATCCAAGGTCAAGGTCAGCGCCGATCAGCTGTACGATCGCTCAACCATGGTTTCCGAGAAGTCACATGGACCCGAACAGTCAATTCCCGAGATGTCGCCGAAGTAGCACACGGAGAGGTAAACATACAAACGATGTCGTAACGAACGCCGATGAACGATAAACAACCCATCGCCGAACGAAAGAGATGTGACAGCCGTCACGAGGATGAAAGCAACCAGTGAATTATTCAGCGAAAGATAAAATTAGAACTAAAAAGAATCTAGAATGAATTAGTTAACCTAGGATAGATTAATAGACATTTGATGCATAGCCAAGCTAAGGGAATGATAAGGTTAAAGTCGTTAAAATTAGCATTTTCACCGTGGCCGGCATGTTGAGTCACCAAGTAATCATCTATGGACAGACTTTACTGCTCGAATCTCTTATCAGTAGTTGTCTCTCTTCTACCAAAGGATTGTACGATTTATCTATCGCAGCATCCGATCGGGTAGCCGATCGTTATCAGTGGTTATCTTTAAACCCATCTTCCCGCTGATCGATAAAACCCAATAGGCAGTAGAGCTAAGAGTTTAGTTGGAAATAAACAGTCGATAGCATCGAACCGAAAATCGTCGCATATTGTCAGTCGAACAAATAAAGTGGTGTTTTAAGATTCATACCCAAAAATCGAAGCGCAATCATTCCCAAATTCGAAACTCTACACTATTGATTTTTATTCGCGATTGAATGATAAAATTGAATAAAATTATTTCAATCCTTCTGGCTGGGTAGTAAAAGACTTCAAATTGATCCAATATTGTGTCAAACACTTTCCATAGGAGTCAAAGAAGAATTTCTAGATCTAATTTTTCATGGCTAATTGTTTTTTAATTGAGCTATTGATTTTTAGTCGCGCATTATAGGTAAAATTGAATAAAATTATTTCAATCTTACAGGCTGGGCAGTTAAAGACTTCAAATTGATCCAGTATTGTGTCAAACACTTTCCTAAAGAGTCAATTTCTAGCTGAATTTGATTATTTTTTAATTGAGCTATTGATTTTTATTGGATTGATGATAAAATTGAATAAAATTATTTCAATCTTACAGGCTGGGCAGTTAAAGACTTCAAATTGATCCAGTATTATGTCAAACACTTTCCATGAGAGTCAAAGAAGAATTTCTAGAACAAAGTTTTCACGGCTAATTGTTTTTTTAATTGAGCTATTGATTTTTATTCGCGATTGAATGATAAAATTGAATAAAATTATTTCAATTTTACTGGCTGGGTAGTAAAATACTTCAAATATATCCAATATTGTGTCAAACACTTTCCATAGGAGTTAAAGAAGAATTTCCAGATCTAATTTTTCATGGCTAATTGTTTTTTAACTGAGATATTGATTTTTATTCGCGATTGAATGATAAAATTGAATAAAATTATTTCAATCTTACAGGCTGGGCAGTTAAAGACTTCAAATTAATCCAGTATTGTGTCAAACACTTTCCATGAGAGTCAAAGAAGAATTTCTAGAACAAAGTTTTCACGGCTAATTGTTTTTTTAATTGAGCTATTGATTTTTATTCGCGATTGAATGATAAAATTGAATAAAATTATTTCAATTTTACTGGCTGGGTAGTAAAAGACTTGAAATTGATCCAATATTGTGTCAAACACTTTCCATAGGAGTCAAAGAAGAATTTCTAGATCTAATTTTTCATGGCTTATTGTTTTTTAATTGAGCTATTGATTTTTATTCGCGATTGAATGATAAAATTGAATAAAATTATTTCAATCTTACTGGCTGGGTAGTAAAATACTTCAAATTGGTCCAGTATTGGGTCAAACACTTTCCTAAAGAGTCAAAGCTGAATTTCCAGATCTAATTTTCCATGGCTAATTGTTTTTTGATGGAGCTATTTATTTTTATTCGCGATTGAATGATAAAATTGAATAAAATTATTTCAATCTTACAGGCTGGGCAGTTAAAGACTTCAAATTGATCCAGTATTGTGTCAAACACTTTCCATGAGAGTCAAAGAAGAATTTCTAGAACAAAGTTTTCACGGCTAATTGTTTTTTTAATTGAGCTATTGATTTTTATTCGCGATTGAATGATAAAATTGAATAAAATTATTTCAATCTTACTGGCTGGGTAGTAAAAGAATTCAAATTGATCCAATATTGTGTCAAACACTTTCCATAGGAGTTAAAGAAGAATTTCCAGATCTAATTTTTCACGGCTAATTGTTTTTTAATTGAGCTATTGATTTTTATTCGCGAATTATAGATAAAATTGAATAAAATTATTTCAATCTTACTGGCTGGGTTGTAAAAGACTTCAAATTGATCCAGTATTATGTCAAACACTTTCCTAAAGAGTCAAAAAAGAATTTCTAGAACCAAGTTTTCACGGCTAATTGTTTTTTAACTGAGCTATTGATTTTTATTCGCGAATTATAGGTTAAATTGAATAAAATTATTTCAATCTTACTGGCTGGGTTGTAAAATACTTTAAATTGATCCAGTATTGTGTCAAACACTTTCCTAAAGAGTCAAAGAAGAATATCCAGATCTAATTTTTCATGGCTAATTGTTTTTTAATTGAGCTATTGATTTTTAGTCGCGAATTATAGGTAAAATTGAATAAAATTATTTCAATCTTACTGGCTGGGTAGTAATATACTTCAAATTGATCTAGTATTGTGTCAAACACTTTCCTAAAGAGTCAAAGATGAATTTCCAGATCTTATTTTTCATGGCTAATTGTTTTTTTTTATGGAGCTATTGATTTTTATTCTCGAATTATAGGTAAAATTGAATAAAATTATTTCAATCTTACTGGCTGGGTAGTAAAATACTTCAAATTTATCCAGTATTGTGTCAAACACTTTCCTTAAGAGTCAAAGAAGAATTTCCAGATTTAAGTTTTCACGGCTAATTGTTTTTTAATTGAGCTATTGATTTTTATAGGTAAAATTGAATAAAATTACTTCAATCTTACAATCTTTGATAACACGTCACACTCGTTCACGATTCTGTTAGCAACCGAGGGTTTCTATTTTATATCGGTGGTGCTCATGCGAGTGAATGAATTTTCCCATGCTTGGTTGCAACAGTCTTTGTTCCTGTTGAAACAGTTTTCGATTTCATGACAAGTAACCACAGAAGCTGCAGTGCAGTTCGTACTTACGTTATGTTTCTATCATTGCACCTTCTACTTGCGTCGCAAGCTTTCATTGTAAAATTATTATAGAAATAACCTGAAATTCCCTGTATCTTTGCAACCTTCAAACTGTTAGATGCAACACTAAACTATTTTACTGCTGGTCCTGATACCTGTATGTAGCAAGCTAAACGTCTTGAACAGCACTGTATTCTAATCCACTTTAAAAATTATGATTGAAGGAATTGGTAAAATTAGAGTCTAAACGTCTTGAAGAGCACTGTATTCTAATCCACTTTAAAAATTATGATTGAAGGAATTGGTAAAATTAGAGTCTGTAGCAGCATTTCCTGCCTTCTGGCAACTTTATGGTTGCATTGATTAGCTCATCAATTCCGTTCCAGCCGGGGGAGCCTTGGTTCTGTAACCAATAATTTCATCATCTCCAATTCGCTCAACCAATCGCAGATCGATAGGCGATCGGTGAGTATCAACCTGTTACCTAATAGCAATGATAAGAAGCGAATTGGAAGATTCGATGAGCTACATCCCCCATAAACTTAACGCGTTTAAATTGCAATAAAAACAATAGCTTCACTTTTCAACACACAAAGTGTAATGTTTATTTATTATATATAGTTATAGATATCGATAGATTATAGATAGGTTTGCGTCAAGACGATCTAACGCTTATGTTTTTCTTTTTCTCATTACAGAGACTTGAGCAGAAACAAAATCTCATCACTGGATGGTAAAATATTTCACAACATGACCCGATTGAGGTCGATTGATTTGTCAGTAAATACGATTCGGCGTATTGATGCAGGAACGCTAAACAATATTTCAGGTCTTAAGAAGTTGAACCTATCTCAAAACCAGATAGTTTCCATCGAGCAAAGCTCATTTGATAATATGCCAAATCTTAAAATCCTGTAAGCATGAGATCCTCTATAAACTTAAAAAAAAACATAAATGTCGCGTGCATTGTTAATCTTTCATTAAAATGAAACCTTTATGTTTTTAGAGATAATTAACTATCCATTTGTTACACTATTAACATTAATTTCATCCTCAGAGACCTCTCTTCGAATCCTTTAGCATGCAATTGTGACCTTCTTTGGTTGGTTCCGTGGTCCGCGAATGCATCAGTCAAACTACAACCGGCTCCAAAGTGTGGCACACCATTCAAAAACATGCTCCTGAAAAAACTACGTGTAGGAGTGGACCTACATTGCGCTTCTGCGGGAGATACACCAATCCTGCAGTTAATACCCGCTGTTGATCAGGTATTGTTTGAAGGCGATCCTCTGAGACTTCGCTGTAGAGCACCCCGTCTAGCAGTTGGAAGTGTTAGAGATTCTGAGGACATACATATAAGGTCTCATATATTTTGGGGTTGGTCGAGTACTAAAACTACGGAGGAAACACTGCAGGATATCGTGTTTCACGATCCACTGAAACTTTTTCCATCGTCTACAATCAGCACAAGACCACTGTCCGATAGTGGTATACTCGATTCGACACTGATAATACCTCAAGTGAAAGCAAATCATTCTGGCACATGGGATTGTCGATTAGTTACACACTCAACGAGTTTCTCCATAAGAATTTCAGTCATTGTTATATCTAATGAAACCCACTTTTGTCCGGAAACACATACATACGATACTAAAGGTTCCTATTTTTGGCCGAAGACAATAACAGGTAGGACCGTGTACCTTCCATGTGCTACTGACACAGGTATCATTACTGCATCTTATGTTTATTACACATGTACCCAAAATGGTACGTGGGACAATCTGAACACGACGGGATGTGCGTACGTGTTAGAAAGCACACGGGTTCTGGAGCAATTTTCCAAAACAAATCTATCGGGCAATATCTTGGAAAGCGCGCGTTATTTTAGAAACTATTCCCATGCGTTGTTAACAAAGAATGTGAATGCACTGGATTTAGTTTACTTATCCCGCACTATTGAAAACTTTGCTAAAGAAACCAGCCACGATCAAGAGTTAGGATTTGTTTTGGTGGATATTTTTGTTCAACTTATGAAGCGTACTTCCAACATAGCAACCTTTCTAGAGGCCCAAAAAGAGGACAGATCTTGCCGCAAACTATTCGAATGCTTTAAATATATAGTTCTCAATTTGCCAGTCACCACATTGAACAAAGAAAACTTACAAGTAGAACTATTCGACGTTTCATTTCAGGGCAATACAAACGGTTTTTCATGCACCAGTACTAGCCACAATTCCAGGTTGAATCCGTTGAAGTGTAGTATTATCTCAAAGCTGCCGCAGTACCCTATCAACGAGAGAAATATAGAGGTTTCACTATTTACGTCATTTTCTAAACCATTTGTAAATCAATTCACATCAACTCGTATAATAGTGTCAATTTTTGAAAGTAGCATCCTTTTCCCTCATTACGAAAAAGATTACCGAATAACTTCAAAGGTAATACTGTTGGAACCCATGCATGCGGGTGCTGATTCTTCGCAAAATCTAACCGATGGTACCGACATTGTCATCGTGTTGAAGACTGCGCTCTATCACGACGAAATCAGCAAACCAATTCCCGTTATTTGGGATCCCCAGCTAAACAATGGCATTGGAGGATGGAGCAGAAAATTCTGTTTCCAAAATCATTTGTTCAACAGAGCTCTAATCTTTTCCTGCAAAAAGTTTGGAGTATACGCTATTATACAACACGTCAATTTTTTGAATGATTTCATAGACAACGAAGATGCTGGAGCCAGCTTTAGGTATAGTGAGTTAGGTGTTTACATAGGCAGTATAGCATTGTTTGTAGCATGTTCTATCAACATTATACTTTACACAGTGTTTTCGTCGCATATAAGAATGAATGTGAGAAAACGACATTGTTTAATCAATCTTTGGTTGAGTCTATCGGCTCTAGCTTTTCTGTATGCGTTCGGAATTCACCAAACTGAAGATTTCAAAGTATGTGAAATCGTGGGACTGCTGATGCATTATTTCACTTTGGCAACATTGTTATGGTACACTGCACTGTTGTGTAACTTTTATAAGACAATATCACGACGTAGATGTATTTCACAAGAAATTGACACAGTTGCATCCTCCATCGTCAGTACCAACGAGGGAACTAAAAAAAGTAAACCATTGCTGGGCTTGTATTTGGTTGGCTATGGTATATCTTTACTGATTGGTACAATAGGAGCAGTTAATTTACAAGATTACTCTTCGTATAACATATGCTTTATAACGAATACTCCTGCTCTTAATTCAGTAATCTTCCCAACAATGATTTTAATCTCATTCTTAATCGTATTATTTTTAGCTGTAATATGTACGATCAAAACCAAATTCGTCTACACAAATACTAGATCATTTTCGGAAGCAACACGTGAATGTCCACAACATCAAAACAGACTGACTAATGCAGCTGCCGAGGGTAGTTTATATCTAGATAGTTGTTCCTTTACAACATGCAGCACAAGAGCTCAACATTTGGAGTATTCATCACAGTTGAAAGTAAAGCTAGCATTACTGGTTTTAATCATTTTAACTTGGTTAGCAGCCGCAACAACATCTTATATGATTATTAAGAATAAAAAACAATACGAGAAGCTATTTAGCTTTGTATACGGGATATTGGCATCGTTTTTAGCGTTATGTATTTTATACTTCTATTGTTTTGCACGAAATGATTTCAAGCTCATTTGGTTATCCATGAGGCAACCAACCCTTCAAGTCTATACAAACAATACCGGGACGTTTTACCATTCAACAAAAGGTCCTACCCGTATCTACAGTGAACGGGCAGATGTAAAATCTGCTGGAGCCGTAGTTCCTAGCACTAGCGCGGTTTATTACAAAAAAGATACAAATACTGCAGCGATATATCATGCACCTCACGTTGAAGTATTTTTTAACGCCAACCAAAGCAATGTAGCCAGAAACTTTTTTCGCAAACAGAAAAGACTTGCGCGTCACAATAACTTTGATTTGGGTAGAGCAGAAACATCTGTTAGACTTGATCAATCTGACGACTCTTCACAATTCTATTTCCTAAAAGAGCCGCTCGTCGAGCCATCTACAACAAATGGAATCAATATAAATGAGTTAGCATTACACAAGGAGAAAAAAAACGCTTCTAACAAAATAACATACTATCCTAATTTACTTTCTGATAGTTGTAACGAAAGTGATGCTGTTGTCGACATAAATAGTACGCTGAACGTTAGATTCATTCAATTGAGGAATAACACTGACGGGGGCATCGACAGTAATGTATATACGAATATAGTCTTAAACAGAGAGGAGGACATCAATAAGCTAGATGACACGTTGATAAACAATTTGAATGAACCAAAAAAATGTCCAATTTATGAAAACAATTTACCTTTAACAACAGAGCACAATATTAACGAAATGACAATGGAAAGTAGCAACCTAATTCAAAGAAAACCTCAGAAGAATATATCGAAATCTATGGACTATCTTTCTGAATTTACATATGAAGAACTCCCAAGGAAAGCAGATCCAAGATGCGCTTCAGTGTGTCAGATAAATAACTCAAGCAAGCTAGCAATAGAAATTGTAAACCAAACGCAAGATAGTGGGCCACTTTTGCCTCCACTAAGTATGTGTGAACTATCCGGGTCGTTGTTATCCACGAATTCTGACCAACATCTAACGTACAATCCGGATAACACTCCTATTACGGTGCCTCAATCGGTGCCTATAAATGAATCTAAAGAACTATCCGATGATGGAAGACACGGCAACACGCATAGGCATACACTGTTCTGCAGTCCAACGATGTTTAGTGATTTTAAGTATCAAAACTCGGAAGTAAGTCTCCGTAGTCAAGATTACTACGCACCTCAGCCAGAAAAAGATGATCTCAATTATAATTTTAGTGACATTGACGATGACAGTTCGGCACATGGAAGTCAAACGTCCATCGATGAACTGTATGAATTGATTAATGGAAATTTTACAAACATCAAACCAAACGCTAATGACGCAGAATCGGATGAGCATCTGATAGCTAGTGGTAGTTTAGATCAACAAAACCCATCGCATTTCAAAAAAACCCCTTTTTCGGCAAACAAAAAACCAAAAATTTGTTGTGGGGGAATTAAAACGAACCAAAAACTAAAACCTTTTTTTTGTTTGTAAAGGGTTTTTGGTTTTGTTGGGGTGCTTTTTATTATTTTAGGGGGGAAATTTGTTTATGGGTTTTTTAAAAAAAAAAAAAAAAAAAAAAATTATTTTAAATAAAATAAAATTTTTTTTTTTTTTTTTTTTTTTTTATTTTTTTTTTGCCCAGTAAATCAGTTTACACGTATATCCCAACATGCAAGCGCGATATACATGTATATATCCCCTGTGGTTAAATCGTATATAATGCCATAAAACTCCTTGTACGTATAAAAGTGGAGGCGATATAACTGCATTGAATGAAATTTAGATATCGACAACGATTTAAAATCTAAATATATACGACTTGATAGACATTCTTAATGTTTTTAATGTGCATTGTTACGATGCTTTTCATTAAACTCTACGACTTTATAACCATACATTTGCCGCTGAACAAAAGTATGCGTACAAGTTATTTGATTATAAACACGATAGTAATTGGATGCATATACGACCAATTTCATGATTATATACCGATTTGGATTGGTATTTTATACGACTTGATCTAAACGTTTCCCAAAAATTAAAAACAAGGCCACCGGTCATTGATTCCTTATTGTAGTATAGTGAAGCAGCCAAATTCATGTTCCTCATGATTGATCTGAATTTTTTTTAATACTTTTTCCAAATAACTTAACCACTTTCACTTAGTCTCGAGTCGAGCACTCTTATGTCGGTAAACGTTATCCAGTACACTGCACCATATCGTAGATATGAAATATACGGATATTCGGCAATCACATTTTACATTCATCGTATAGAAGGCCAAGGTAAATCGTTTAATTTGTTGAATTGTTATACGATTTAAAATAAAATCATATGCGGAAAACTTCATTACTTTGTGCGATTTAACTTGTAAACATACACGATATTCTCCACGTTTGCCGACATTGTTGTTTTCATTGGTTTCAACGCGTTCATCTGATCAACCGTTCATCTAAACATTAAGTGTATACAAGTGTCCGATAAATTATCCGAGTTAGCACTAAGAAGTAAGTATCTAAGTACAAATAAATGTATTGCTAATTGAATTAAAATAACACATAAATTTCTGCCAAGATATTTATTGTGGCACAGTTCTATGAGAGGCAACAGCTATGTGTTCTATCGGTTCGACGACTTCACATTACACACTATTTAAAATATACATAAAACGATTTGTCTCATACATATGATGCAAATTTTATTATTATTATAATTTAAATCGTAAAGCATGTTTTGCGTTACCACTTTGTACGATGTGTTCCATATAGTACATATATTTAAAAATAATTGGATAATGTACGTATATTCATAAATGCATGGAATAGATACGACTTTTCACATTCAAAATCCGGAGGTTTTCACATCATTATGCGAGTTTAAATGAACTATCGTAATAAGTACTAAGAAAATGCATTCTATGCGATAAATTGTGCATATCGACCATACATAGCATATAGTTATATATGATAGTGATTTCAATTTACATTTTATACGATATTATCTGTGAAATCTTATACGACTTCTGGTTGTCTGGGAGATACGCGTATTTCGTCTACAATGTGCAGACTTTTTCAGTGTCGTGTACTAATACTCGACTGGAATTAAATGGAAATTCTTCTCATTTTCTAGTTACAGGTATTCCACTAAACAGCTCACACTCTCCAGGACTCAAAAAATTAACGCATACCATTTTATTCCGCATGAATTAATTTTCGATTCACTGTGCCATTTTCTTTTTTAAGTGCGACAAACAGACGGAATCTATTCGAATAATGTTTGTTGTGACATGAGACAGTCATTCGCCCAGCGACCCTAAATCTGCATTTCAGATGCTACAAGCATTATATTAGCATTGTATCAGCATCGTGAATGCTATTTAAGAAGCATTTCGAATGCAAAATAGCATTAATGAAGCATAGCATTGCAGTAAAGCAGCTGAGATTGGTCCAAAAGAAGCATTTATGTTGCATTTAAGGTGACTTTATTTCTTGATAGGCTGCCGTAAAGACGCTTCAGAACTGCTTATTTGTTACCTGGGCAGCTCTGCAAACACCTTGTAGGTATTTTTTATGAGATTTTAATTCAACGTGCGGGCCGTGGTCGTCCTCTTCATTTCTTTCTATTAAAATCTACTCGTAAAAAAAAATAAAAGTGAATGAATGAAGTGTCTATGATTCGCTGTTGTTACATATGAGAGGTGTGGCGCTCTCTAGGATGCAGCTCATTTTAAAATTTGCTGTTTAGATATACACGCCTTCTTAGTAAACAGAAAGAAAAATAATGGTGATTTTCAGGATTTACTGTAAATATATGTGGCAAGATGTAAGTAAATTTGGTTGGCTGGAAGAGAAACATGTTTTTTTTTGGAAATGGATTCGATATTGTGAAATTCTGCACTCATCCATAACTTAGATTAAGATGTTTCGCAAAAACAGTTTCCGTATGCCATTAAAATACAGCAAATGAAGTTAAAAATATGTCACGTGTTGCGCTTAGTACGAAGGACGAAACTGATTTCTCTTCATAGGTGTATTTTTCGTTTCTTCTTCTACTTTTCTTTTGGAATTCCAGACTCGAGAGATTCTCCGTTCAGTTTTATTTTTGTCGACATCGGACTGATGGTGGAACATCTCATATAATCGGTGAAGGTCGTTGTTCGATCCTTGGAAATTTGTCGAATTGTCGGAATGAATATCCAAATGTAATGCCTTCATTGCCATGCAGACAAAAACTGCGATTTAGGCCTTCATTGCCTTTGGCCTACGGCTGCCCTTCTTCATCAGAATCGGACCCGCATAGTCCACACCAGTGATGCTGAAGAGGGGTGACGGTGTAACAAATCTCCCATAAGTTGCGAAATTCCTGTTGGATTCACACGAAAGCATGTCATGTACGATCTAGTTACCTAGCGGATGGTTGGTCGAGCGCGTAACAACCAAAAAAAAGGTCTTCGATGAGGGACAAGCATTGGAGCGATGAAAGGGTTATCGGAGGCAATTAAAGCAAATATTTGCCGATCGCACCTTCTCGAATTTCTCGGCACTCGTAATAGTTTTGACTATGTTGCACTGATAGTTACGATGTGGTGCTCCACAGAAGTGAATTTTTTTGGTTGGATTGTCGGAGTTCGGTGTGACTGCATACGGTCGTTGGCTAGTGGCCTCGATGCTGGTTTCTGCTGCTTCGCGACTGGTTAACCGCTGTCTGCCTGTAAGCAGCCTCGCATTTTTCCAACATTTGGCACTGGGATTTCAAAAACAATGTTCCAGGGCGATTGGTGACACCTTTCCTGGCGCCAGATTGTGCTCACATTGCTTATGTGTCGACATGTCTGGTCAACAAATATCGAGTACTTTTTCAAACAGACGTATCTGATTTTATAAACAAAGAGGGGAATTAAGATTCAATCGTTACATTCTTGAAACCCTCAGAACTTTCATGCAAACTAGGCCGCCAACACAAGGAATAACACTTCCCAAACTGATGGTGATGCTTCTTTCCGTGCTGGGAGTTGTGAGAAATTTACGGTTGAATCTCACTTCCCTTCTTTGTTTACATAATCAGATACGTCTGTTTGAAAAAGTACTTGAGAAATAGACAATTATCAGCTCAGACACACCAGTCACTGGTGACTCTTGACGTGGTTAGTGCATTCGTCGAGTAGGGACCGCAGCTCACTATGCGACTTAGTTGCCATTCTCTTCCATGATAGGAGGCCACCGATGTGCGTCTCCACCATCAACCGATGATTCTCATAGCGTTCGGAGAGAATAGTGCAGGCTTGAGCGGAGTTGCCCTCGTTTATTGTTTTCGCATCAAGGACTTCTGTCTCGCTGCTCCCACCAATGCCTTGTCCAGATGGTATAACTTAATCGCATCGGAATCACGGGACTGTGCCATTACGTCCTGAAACATGGCCTTAAATTTAGGGTAAATCGCTACTTTGGTCTTACCAAAAATAAAAGCTTTATACTAAAAAAACGCTCCTCCTAAAAATGTGAGTGGAACACAAATGGATAAGTAGGAAAAAACCCAAATTTTTCAAAGATTTCTAAAATATGATGTTGCTAGGGTTATAAAATCGAGCATCCAGAATAGATATGTATGTGCTCACTCCAATACCATGAACAAGATTTCTCCGTGTGGTACCGTCCGGTTGATTGCACAGCTGTATGTGCGGAATTCAGTCCCGTCTTTGGTGACCGAATCATGGAAATTCTTTTCGAAAAACATTAAAAAATGTTAACAAACTAACTACATAAAAGAATAAACTCCACACTCTACATAAAATCAAAATCTCTCGCGATGAGGCCACTCCCGAATGAACTTCAAAACTCTTTCAAAGTAGTTCTGCAATTGCAAATAAAAGAATGCACGGAGAATGCAACTTGAACTTGTTCTAATAACTTGATGGGTTTTTATCATTTAGTGCATTAATTTCCTGGTATATTCCGAAATGCTTTTTTTTAAGTTGTCGTATTTATTGAAATATCCTAAATTATGAGTACAATTTATTTGTAATAAACAGTAGCATTGCCTTGCAAATTTTAAGATACTATTTATAATTAAAACCATTGAAGTAAAACTTAACTAAATTCATTTAACTTCTGCTGGAATTTTGTCAATAATGTACATAAAATACAAGGAACAGTACGATAGTCAGATTCGCAAAATATATCAACGAAATAGGATTATAAATTTTCGGAAGCTTGGTGATAGAGTACATTAGGTGTTCTGCTTGACTAACCATATGGGATTTTTTTTTGCGTATACAGAAAACAGGGATATACTAAAAAAAGTTCGTATCAATGAACGCAGTAGTGTTTAAATCCCCCAACTACTAATATGCGATTACAGGTAGTTTGTTTGAGTCATTATGAATGCACTTTTTAGTCTCCGAGTATATAATTGTGCCATTGTGCCAAACACGCACTACAGGCATTAAAAGTACACCAACGTAGCAACGTTGTGTCAGCAGTCAGTACTGAAGCAGTACTGCGAGAACTATAATTTAAAGTACTAGACTAAATTAATACAACGGTACATGTGTCCTCTCTTAAGGACATACTGGATCAAGTCCCTATTACTTCGAAGTTTTCTGAGCACAAACCTCAAATATTATTAGGACTTCAGGCGTGAAATTTTCAAGAGTTGTTTGCTCCACTCATTGCTCCATCCATTGGTTAGCAATTTCAGCGTTGTTTGTATTGTTTTGTTTGTGATTTTTGGTCTCAAAAATCGTGAAGTGATAATCAACCTAACCTATAAATCACATGGAAAAAGGACTCCCTTCATTTTCACCTTAAGTAAGCGCAACTACAGGACCATTTTGGCGTTTGCTGAGTTCGATTCCCTATCCTAGGTCTACGATATGTTTGTAAAGTAAAGCAGGACCATTTTGGCGTTTGCTGAGTTCGATTCCCTATCCTAGGTCTACGATATGTTTGTAAAGTAATGTTAATAACTTCCTGGGCATTACCTGGGGTTACCTACGCTTCATTGATCTGGTGGCCAAAAACGAAAGAGAGAGTTGCTCAGAGAAAGTTAGAAAGACTTCAAAGACTTGCAACTTTTTCAATCACTGAGAAGTAAACCATCGAAAGCACTGGATGCTTTACTATACATACTACCATTGCATCAATTCGTACAACTAGAAGCTGAAAAGAGCGCTCTGAGGATTAAAAGATCTGTGAACCTCTTCGATGGTGATCTAATAGGACATCTAAGCATTCTAAAAATTATTAAACTAAATTCTTTATACATTTAAACTAATCATGTTATTTGTTGTTGCACGAACCGCGTAATTAATTATAATGTTTGGAAATTGGAAATATCATTCTTATCAATATGCAACTCTAGGAGTGGACAGCAATTTCTGCTAGAACCAAAGATGTGAAGAGAAAGTATTGATAGGTCCGTAAGAGCACGGCAGGTTGTGAAATTGAATAGAAGTAGTTGAAATTGAGCGTAGGGCATGTTTGGAAGGCGGTATCTGATCGAGCAATTAGACTTTTACCTAGCTACCACAATGCATGGTAGGCAAGGGGGAAGGGAGCCTTTAGTTATGAACAACGAAGATTGGATGAAAAAAACATACAACTTCGACCGTGCATATATAGTATTTAATCCTGGGCGTGATTCGTGGGAATGCGGTGGTCCGAATCATCGTCTAGGACAGATAGTTTTCTTTACAGATGGCTCAAGAATGAACAATCAAGTTGGAGCAGGACTAACTGGTCCAGGGATAGACATGTCGATTCCCATGGGCAGGTGACCTACTGTATTCCAAGCTGAAATTCAAGCAATTCTGGAATGTTCTGTTATATGTTTGCGTAGAAACTATAGACATTCAAATATATGTATTATTTCCGACAGTCAAGCAGCTCTAAATGCTTTAAAGTCAGCAACATGCACATCTAAGCTTGTTTGGGAATATGTTCAATTATCTTGTCGTAATCAAGTCAATCTTTACTGGGTTCCTGGTCACTGCGGAATTGGTGGAAATGAACGAGCCGATACACTAGCAAGACTCGAATCATCTCATCAGTTCGTAGGACCTGAGCCCTTTTGTAGTTTATCTGCTTCTTCTCATAGAATGGAGCTCAAAGCCTGGGAATCTTCGAAGGTGAAAGAAAACTGGAACAACACTTTCACAGCTAGGCAATCAAAGCGATTCATTACTCCAAATATGTCTATGACTCGCAAAATACTTGATCTTTCTAAAAAAGATCAAGCATATATACTGGTCTTTTAACAGGCCATCGTCCGAGCCGCTATTATTTGAAGGTGCCTGGAAAACTTCAAGATGATTCCTTTCGCTTTTGTGGTATGGAAAAAGAAGACTCGGAACATTTGTTATGTCACTGTCCGGCAATTTTCATTAAAAGAAAAAAAAACAAATCCCAGTACGGTAGTGCAATTCATTCGAAGTGCATAACCGTGCTGGGATAATGCTCTAAGTCAAGCGTTGACGACCACTTCAGGAATATATCACAATAGATCTAAAAAATGGTCACAGTGATGAAAATACCTGACAAGGAATAAAAAAAAACTTCCTGGGGGTATGGTTGTAGTTGCCACAGAATCATACAAATGCAAAAAATGGTACAGGCACAGACAAAAAGCCCTAAAACATCAACATTTCAAAAGTATAAAAACACTGTGTCGTCTGTGGCGGGTGGCAGTAGAATTAACTAACAATCATTTAAATTGACCGTTAAATGAGTGTTCGATGATTAGCTAACGAGTGTTGTTTCTGTTCGCCTGTAGCAAGTCGAAAACTGTCAATATTTAATTGTGGAAGGGCATCTATATTACTTATTTGGCAGCTAACAATAACTCAATTGTGATGAACTTGAAATGCCAAGAGAGAACGCAAGAACTTGTATTTCTATTATATGCTAAAGCATCCTTCCGTATCATCACATGTAAATTTAGTTATTTTTAAGTTTGTAGTCACCGACCGCGCGATACTGTATGCTGTTTCGATCGACATATGTCAGAGTGATACTGGCACAGGTGCCTTATCAATATAGAATTGGTTCCCTCACGAAAATAGATACTTTTACTTAACTTTACTACGTTTACTTTTATGTACATAGTATGCTGAATGTTAGCATTATTTCATAGGATAAGTGACCACACGTGAACAAGACTGAAAAAGAATAGACAATGTACCAATTTTGTAATAAATAACTCTTATCTCTGAAAGAAACTCCATTGCACAGTGTTCTAGGGTAGGAAGTAAGGATGACAAGGAGTGATATTATTTTTAGTTTTGGACTTTTGCTTATGGTGGAACGGAACAGAATCTATCAGGACGCACATATCCTAATTAGAAAGCAGCAGACCGTCAGCTGCTTTTTATAGTTGTACTGTGTTGCAACTAAAATTATAGCTTTACTGTGTTTGTTCTTCGGATTATCAGGGACGAAAAAACTTAAGTGGACTCAAACTAATCTTTATTTATTCTTACAAAACTGAATGCGTCTTAACCGCACTACAACTTGTTAATAATGAAAAAATCTTGCTTTCCTACTCTCCTTTCTGTTTCCGTTTTCTTACGACTCAATAAAATGCCACATGAACATTCTTGTGTTTACATTGTCGTTTCTTTTAGGTTAACATACACCCCCGGTGAGGCGAAGGCCTCACTTTTCCTTGGACTCTGCTTCATTCGTGTAATCATCGATTGGTAGAACTGCAATATTCGTGGTCGCTCGCTTGTAGGTGCTACTGCTCGTGCGGATTGTGACCACACGTATTATTCCGTCCTTCCCTGGATGTGTTTCGATGCTGCGACCAATTTTCGATGTTTTAGGAGGAGTATTATCCTCCTTAATTATCACCAACAATCCATTTCGCAATTTCGTCGAATCATTGTACGCTTCTGTAGCGCTGTGACGTATTCGTTTGACCACCGCTGCCCAGGACTCAGCGCTTCAGGCCTTGAGTTTAGTATACCCTCTATCTGAACTAGCAGAGTGTACATCTCCTCATATGTTAGGTAGCTTTCATTCAAGGTCTTACACAAATGAAACTTCATACATTTCACATTGGCCTCCCAAATTCCTCCTTGGTGCGGTGCCATGGGAGGAATAAAACTCTATTTGATTCCTCTCTACTGGCAGAACTCGTTCACCTTGTCGTGCAGAATCTGAGATCACAGTAAATTGTAGAGCTCTGATAGTTCTCGATCTGCTCCTCGGAAATTTGTTCCATTATTGGAGAATAATTCCGACAGGTTTCCACGTTGACAAACAAAACGGTGAAAAGCAGCTAAGAATCCGTCGTTTGTCAGTGAACACACCAGTTGGGTTCACATTTCGCAGTTTTTCTTAACTGTTTGCTTCATCTGGCTGCAAGCGATTTCCTCCTTGTAGACTGTCTGCTGGACAATGATCACCATGACCCTCTGTGCTCACTACATGACTCCTCACTACTAATATGTACTGTTCTTCATTCAACATTGTTTCGTTTTGAACGACAGTTGTGAATAAAATGTGTCACGTACGCAAAAATTCGCTGCAGCTTGCGATAACTGCTGTGCTTCAGGATCACGTTATACGGATCAAGCTGTTTCTTCGGTGCAGTCACAATCGGTCCATACGGAACAACTACAGCCACAGTTCGGTGGATAGGCGCCTGCTTGCTCTCTTCCGGTTCCACAAAGTCCAGTTCGTCTTCTTGATCCGCATTAATATGTACACTAAATACCACCATTCTTCACAACGCAGCAGATTAGCCGGGAACACCCCACGTGACACCAAATCTGCAGGGTTGTACTGCGTCGAGATATAATGCCACATGTATGATGCAAACAGCTTTCGAATCTTCACTATACGGTTTTGTACAAAGACGGGAGTATTTGGCTTCATCTTTTTCAACCAATTCAACACTATTTTTGAATCCGACCAAAGTATTACTTTTGCGGTTGTCATTAATAATTCACGTACCCTTTCCATTTGTTCAGCTAAAAGCAACGCAGCAAACAATTCAAGCCTTGGAATCGTCATCTCATCCGTTGTGGCATCCACCTTGATGTCTCGTTGTATCTCCTTTATCGGAGCGACCCTGGACTTGCCGCAAATCAGCTGAAGTTCTGTTATTCCGTCATTCTTCGTGCTTCTAATATAAATACAGCATCCGTATGCCACCTTGAATGCATCAGCAAACCTGGCAGTTCCACAGCAACAGTGTCGTCCACAGTAATTCGCCTATTAATCCGCAAAGAATTGAAATTACAAAGCTCGGATTTGAATCGGTTCCAAGTTCAAAGCTGCTCTTTTGGAATTGGATCATTCCATCCAACGTTGCTGCATAACAAGTTTGGCGACGAGAATTGTTGGTGTTACCAGGCCATAGGGGTCAAACAGTTTTGACATTTCAGATAGTTCCATTTTCTTCGTCGGAATTTCAGTGCAGTCGCTAATTGGATTCACGTAAAATAGAAATACATCTACGAAAGGATCCCAAAATATTCCAAATGTTTTAATCATTCCGGTGATTTCGCTGTTTTCAAATTTCAGTTGTTTTTCCTGGGCTTCAATTGGAATGTCTTCAAGTAACGCCTCGTTATTCGCACACCATTTGTGAAGTTGAAAGCCTCCTCTATTCAGTAGTGCGATCAATTCCTTCTGGAGCTGTATTGCATCAGACAGCGTGTCAGCGCCCGTCATCAACGTAGAAGCATTTCTCAACTACTTCGCTCGTAGCCGGAAAATCAACCTTTTCGTCCCTAGCCAGTTGGATAATCGCTCGGGTCGCCAAGAAAGGTGCTGCAGCTGTTTTGTAAGTCACTGTGTTCAGCTCCAACTCCTTAATAGGCTGCTCCTTTCGGTCTCTCCACAGAATTCGCAGCTACCTCCGATGATCCTCATCAACCAACACCTACCGATACATTTTCGAGACATCGGCAGTGAACACGAACTTGTGCAGGCGAAACTTCAGCAAAATGTTGAACAATGAATCTTTCACAGTCGGTCCAATCTCCATCACATCGTTCAGTGATAAATTTATACTGCTCTTCGCTGAAGCGTAGAAAACCACTCTCAACTTTGTTGTAGAGCTATCGGGCTTCATCGCGCAATGGTGCGGAAGGTAGTATGCAAATTTCGGCCTTTCGAACTCAGCCTTCATTACAACTCGACAATGACACAGCGCCAGATACTCGTCGATAAAGTCAACGTACATCTGCTTCAACTCTGGCTGTTTCTCCAAGCGGCACTCTAACGCCACAAATCGTCGCATCGCTTGTTCCCGGGATTCACCGAACTCTCCCATTTTCACGGAATGGCAAATTCACCACGTAACGGCCATTCTTGTTTCTACTGTGTGTCTCCAGGAAGTTTACCTCTTTTTTGTCTTGTGGGAAAGGTGCCGCATCAACATAAGGGGAGGGGATAGTCAAACCCCGCCAGTAAGTTCGCACAATTGTTTGTGTTTTTTTTTTTATTTCTGTGTTTGGGTTTGTGGGTGGGGGGGGGGGGGGGGGGGGGGGGAGGGGGGGGGGGGGGGGGTCTTGTTTCTCTGGGGGGTGGATCAATGTATTTTTTTTTTTTGTGTTTTTTGATTTGCTGTTTTTTTTTTTTTTTTTAACTCTTTATTTGTTCCAAATTTATTCATATTTACATTTCATGTTAATCTAGGTGCTCCAGCTACTACCGTAACGTACCAACCTTAATTGTTAAAATATGTATCTAATTTTGTTTACATTGTTCATGCCTTAGCAGTTCAGTATTTTAAACAGGTTTTTATTCCTGCGTGTCAGTATAACAATAATAATCTTAAAACTAAAAACAAACTAAAATTAATCTTAACTAAGCATAAAGGGAATTAATCATTGCAATAGAAGATTGCAACGATTTTTGTCTGAAATTATTAATTATTTTGTTGTACATTTGTTCTAAAGTCTTAACATTCGAAATTCTATGTACTTCGTTAGTACTGTACCAAGAAGGCAGCTTCAAAATCATCTTCAGAACTTTGTTCTGAATCCTTTGAAGTATTTTTTGTCCTGGTAGCACAACAACTAGACCATATTGGAACAGCATAAAGCATGGCCGGTCTAAAAATTTGTTTAAATATTAGTAGTTTGTTCTTCAGACATAGTTTGGATTTTCTGTTTATAAGAGGATATAAACATTTTATATATTTATTACATTTGGCTTGAATGCCTTCAATGTGATTTTTAAAATTTAATTTTTGATCAAGTAATAGACCAAGGTATTTCACTTCGCTTGACCAGGAAATTGGAACACCGCTCATAGTAACGATGTGACTATTACTAGGTTTCAAAAAAAGAAGCTCTAGGTTTATGTGGGAATATTATTAGTTGAGTTTTGGAAGCGTTGGGAGAAATCTTCCATTTCTGTAAATAAGAAGAGAAAATGTCCAAACTTTTCTGCAGTCTCCTGCAAATGACAAGAAGACTTCTTCCTTTAGCGGAGATGCCTGTGTCATCAGCAAACAAGGATTTCTGACAACCCTGAGGCAATTCAGGGAGGTCGGAAGTAAAAATGTTATATAGTATCGGCCCAAGAATGCTACCCTGAGGAACTCCAGCTCTAACAGGTAGTCGATCAGATTTGGAATTCTGATAATTTACCTGCAGAGTTCTGTCAGTTAAATAATTTTGAATTAATTTTATAATATAGAGCGGAAAATTAAAGTTTTTCAATTTAGTAATCAAACCTTCATGACAAACACTGTCGAATGCTTTTTCTATGTCTAGAAGAGCAACTCCAGTTGAGCAGCCTTCAGATTTGTTTGAACGAATTAAATTAGTAACTCTCAAAAGTTGATGAGTAGTTGAATGGCCATGGCGAAATCCAAATTGCTCATCTGCAAAAATTGAGTTTGTATTGATGTGAAGCATCATTCTATTCAAAATTAGCTTTTCAAAAAGTTTACTGATTGAAGGAAATAGCTAGAAGCTTCAGCTGGAAGTATGACAAATGAAAACATTTATTAAATAATTTTACCATGAAAGACAAGGTACTCGCTGGGAGTTTTTTGATGAGTATATAGAAAATTCCATCATCACCTGGAGCCTTCATATTTTTTAACTTTTTAGTTATAGTTTTTACTTCATCCAAATCAGTACCCCAGGATTCATCAAAAATATTTTCCCTTGAGGAAATATTCAGATAATCAAGAGAAACCTGATTCTCAATAGGACTAGTAAGACCCAAACTGAAATTATGGGAACTCTCAAACTGCTCAGCAAGCTTTTGAGCTTTTTCCACATTTGTTAGCAATATTTTATCACCTTCTTTGAGCGCTGGAATAGGCTTTTGAGGTTTCTTTAAAATTTTGGAGAGTTTCCAAAAAGGTTTGGAACTCGGCTCTAATTTTGACACATTATTTTCGAATTGTTTGTTCCTCAGGGCAGAGAAGCGTTTTTTAATTTGTTTTTGCAAATCTCGCCAGATAACTTTCATGGCGGGATCGCGTGTTCTTTGATATTGTCTTCTACGGATATTTTTCAGACGGATCAAAAGCTGAAGATCGTCGTCTATTATAATTATATTGAACTTTACCTCGCATTTTGGAACTGAGACAGCTCTTGCTTCAACTATGGAAGTAGTCAGAGAGTCAAGAGCATTATCGATATCATTTTTAGTTTCCAAAGGAATATTAGGATCAAAGTTATATTCCATGAATGTTTGATATTGGTTCCAATCAGCTCTATGATAATTGAAAGTAGAACTGTTGGGATTAGAAATTATTTCTTGAGATATTTCAAAAGTTACTGGAAGGTGATCCGAACCGAAGTCAGCATGGGTAACCAATTGGCTACAAAGTTGACATGAATCAGTTAAGACCAAATCAATAGTTGAGGGATTTCTGGCAGAAGAAAAGCAAGTTGGGCTGTTTGGGTATTGGATAGTGTAATAACCCGCAGAACAATTATCAAATAGTATATTACCATTGGAATTACTTTGAGCATTATTCCACGATCGGTGTTTTGCATTAAAATCACCAATAATGAAGAATTTTGACCTATTACGGGTAAGCTTCTGTAGGTCACCCTTGAGAAGATTCTTTTGCTGACCTACGCATTGGAATGGTAAATAGGCAGCTAATAGTGTAAGTTGACCAAATTTTGTTTCAACAGAAACCCCCAAAGTTTCAAAAACTTTGGTATCAAATGAAGAAAGAATTTGATGTTTGATACGCCTATGAACAATTATGGCAACGCCACCACCTGGACTTTCAAGACGATATTGCGGTGTACGAAATAATTAGGATCCCTTTTTATTTTATCACCTGGTTTAAGAAAAGTTTCAGTTACAACGGCAATATGCACGTTATGAGCTCGTAAAAAGTTAAACAGCTCGTCTTCATTATTTTTAAGAGATCGAGCATTCCAATTTAAAATATTCAGTGTCTTAATACCCATTGCTGAATTTCAGGGTCATGACAATATTGTTTGCAAATTTTATACCAGTTTGAATTGCATCAAACATGGAGTTTGTATTTAACATTCCATTAATCATATCGATTAATGATTTCTGTAAAAAATCCATTTTTGGAGCGGTTATGCTACCTAAGTCAAAATCTTCAACATTTCTGGTAGAATTTTGGTTTCTACCGGCTGTAACGGCAGCGTAGGAAGCTCCATTACCTAGCTGTACATTGCTACCAGCAGGTAAGAATTGAGCATTGAAAACTTGTGCTCTGTTTGTACTTACGGGTACATTTGTACTTCGCTGACCATTGTTAACAGCAGATAGCAGTGGAAAATTTGACGGTTGGGCATTGATCGTACCTTCCGGTACGAATGTTGGATTTCCTCCTCGATGACCGTTGTTAACAGCCGAGGAATAATTACCTGGTCGGGAACGTGAAGCGGTCCCTACCTGATGCTTAGCACGAGAATTCAAGATCGCTTTGCGAGTCTTGCATTCCCAAAAATTGGATTTGTGGTTTCCACCACAATTCGCACATTTAAAATTGTTGGGATCCTTCACAGGACAGTTGTCCTTGCCGTGAGAGGAATCGCCACAATGCATGCATTTGGCATCCATGTGACAATTTTTCGTCCCGTGACCCCATCCCTGGCATTTACGGCACTGGGTGAGGTGTTGAGAATTTCCTCCAGTCTTCCTGAAGTGTTCCCACTTCACTCTGACATGGAGCATAAGGCTGGCTTTTTCCAATGCCTTGAGGTTATTCAGTTCATTTGATTTAAAATGAACTAAATAAAAATCGTTAGAAATCCCATTGCGAGAATCGCCAGGTTGGGATTTCTTTTTCATCTTTATCACTTGAACTGGTGTAACTCCAAGCAATTTGATAATTTCTTGTTTGATCTCATCCAGGGATTCACCACTGGCTAGACCTTTTAAGACCACCTTGAACAGACGTTCAGTTTTGGTGTCATGTGTAAAGAATTTGATGCCTCTTTGAGCAAGATACTCCACGAGAAGTTTAAATCCGATCAAGGTTTCAGCCAATACACGGCATTCACCCCGACGACCAATTTGAAAGGAAAATTTCGAATCTTTTATGAAATTCGTGAGTTCCTTACGGAGCCCATGAAAATCAGATGTTGTTACCACAATAGGTGGAACCTTTTCTTTCCCTGCATTAATTCGGGAATGCTTCGAAGATTTTTGCCTGACTGATGGATCATTCTCATCATCAGTCAGAATATCGAATTGATTGCTCAAATCAATATTGTTAGAAGGGGAATCCAGAGATTGTCCCTTTCTTTTGCGTTTAGGCGCCATTTTCTCCAAAATGATTAGAATTTATACGTTTTCTCCTAATCAACTTCCAAGCAGATTCTACAAGAATCCGAAGGGTCAAAGAGGAATTTTCCAAATCGATATCCAAGTCGGATTACCTCGCGTAGGGTCCAGACAAGGATCGAAAAGGAATAAGGGTAAAAAATAAAAATTGTACAGGTAATGTTAAGCACTGAAAAGTGCTGTTTGATTTTGTTATAGCTTTAGGTAGCAAAAATACTTCCTTCAGCAAAAGAAAATAGAACCGCACGGCATGAGAGCTCGATGCGGACTGATGTTTTGCTGTTCTTACACGTAGTCGTTCGATGTCCTCGTTGCAGGCAACCAAAGCGTAATCCCAAATGTTTCGCCTTTAAGTACCGTTCATCAACCTTCAGTTTTTTGAACACCCGGGTTTTTTGGGGGGGAGGGGGGGACCCCCACACGGGGGCCCCGTTACGCCCTCGTGGGGGGGGCCGTGTGTGTGTTTTTTTTGGGGGGGGGGGTGTTTGTTTTTTGTGTGTCCGTTTTTTTTTTTTTTTTAGTTTTAGTTTTGGTTCCCTTCTTTCGGGCGGGGGGGTGGGCTTGGGGGGGGAGGGGCTTGTACACCGGTAGCTTACTGTATTCGCAGGATGCTTCCCAGCTTCATCGGGTACTCAGATCTAACTTCGACGTCAGCAACGTGATTACGATGGCCTCGGACATACTATCCATCTTGAGTTTGTGGAACTCCAGGGACTCTACACGCTTCGTTCATTCATCAATCAAATTTCGCAATTCAAGTGACGACTCTCTAGCCATCGGTTTCAGGTTCAGCAACTTTTTTACGTGGCCATGAATCACCATCGAAAGGTTCTCATACCGGTCAAACAGAATTCTCCACGCGCCATCGTAATTATTGTCGTTAAGGGTTTGCTCATCGATTGCCCCCTTCGCATCTCCAACTAACGCCTTGTCCAAATAATGGAGCTTCGTCGCTGATGAATCCTGTGTACACCCGTCAACAATATCGCAGAATCTCACCTTGAACTTGTACCAGTGCTCGTACCGACCGTCAAAAGTCGGCAACGGTGTTTGCTGAAGCAGCAAGGATGGTGACATTCGATACGGTACAGAACTTTCTTGCACACCACTCGTACGCCTATGACCACTGCACTACTCAGGAATTTCATGGCCAAAAACGGCTTTTCTCTCTGCAAAACAGCTGCATCCACAACGTCCTTTTCCTTGTCCTCGAAGTATTGTATCATCTCGCTCACTGAAATTCAAACAAACTCGTACAGTTCTTCAAATTCAATGAATTTCGGCTCGAATTCTGTCCTCTTATGTGGATCCGTGAGGTAAATACGATTCTGGAAGTTGTTGTACTCCTCATATGCAGAATCGACTGTCTTCAAGTACAGCTTCAAGGCATGGTGCGTTAATTTGTTGGGATCATAGCCAGCAAGCAAAATGGCCGACTAAATTCGCTCCACTTTCGACTTCGCCGCCTGACAACACTGGTTCAACGCTTCTACACTTTCCGCCATTTTGTTCTTTCCGCAGGTTTTCAGCCTCTTCTTTCTGCTCACGCACACTACGAGGCACACTGACTTTACCAGTTGTTGTAAAAAATGGCGTCGACGGAAACAACACTTTCTTCACTTTACCAGATCTCAAAAACATCAGACTCAAAGCTCTTCTTTTTCTTATTGTTGTTCCGGCTAGCAGTAGTAGCAGCTGTCCGGAAAGCACCGGATTCTTTCTTGGGCCACTCAACCGGGCACAAATTCAATTTCCGACTACCGCAGTAATCGAAAAACACTACCCGATGCAGCGTATGTAATTGGGTTCACTTCGCGTTTCCGACCGTCGCAACAGCCGAAATCCACGTCAATCTTTCACGTTCCGCGCACGAACCGCGAATGTTAATTTTTCATCCACTAATCTGACATCCGGCACGATCAGGACCAAATTCTTCCTCGGATAATCAGGGACGAAAAAACTTAAGTGGACTGTAACTCAAACTAATCTTTATTTATTCATACAAAACTGAAGGCGTCTTAACCGCGCTACAACTTGTTAATAATGAAAAAATCTTACTTTCCTACTCTCCTTTCTGTTTCCGTTTTCTTACGATCAAACTCTCCACAACTCTTCAAACTATCTCCTACACTCAGAGATTTTGCTAATCGTCGATAGCATAAAAAGTATAAAAACTATACTAAAGTTTCATTAAGTTTAAACTTATTTCAAGGTGTGCGAGAAAGTTCTAAATAGCATTATCGTCCCTCTTTTAGCGCGATCATAATGCCATTTTTTGAAGTCAACATTTTTTTGATTTTCGAAAATAAATTGGTTGTTGTGTTTTGTGTGTTTTTTTTTTCAAATAATTAATGCGTTTTAAATATTGGGGGTTTGAAATCAGTGCTCTAAAACCCCACAAAAAAAGCCTTTGTTGTTTGAAAAAATTGATGGGAGTATATCTCTTTTTTTTTTTTTTTTAGAAATTTATTATAAAAAATAAAAATATTATAAAATAAATTATATTATTTTTTTCATAAAGGGTGTCCACGATGAAATTGCCACACTATGAAATTTCTCTAACTTTTTAACCGTTGGGTAGAATTTAATGAAAATTTGGGTGGATTTAGTTCATAGTGCATTATTTACATCCTGCAAAGTCCTGTGATCAAAACTCGCGGAAATGGAGTCGAAAGAACAGCTCGTGCGTGATAAAATCTTGCGCATTCATCACGAGAACAAGGATCTCTCGCATCGTTCCATCGCTAAAACGTTGGGAATCGCGAATTCCACGGTCTCGCGAGTGATTAAGTGGTTCGAGGAACGGTTGGCCACCGATCGGAAGCCCAGAAGTGAAGGAAAAAGTATTCCGTACAACACCAAAAAACACAACCGCGTAGTTGGGGCCTTCAACCGAAATCCGAACGCCTCCGTTCGGGATGTGGCTAAGAAGCTGCACCTAAGCCGAAGTTTTGTCCAGAAGGCCAAAACTAAGGCTGGGCTTCGAACGTTCAAGGTACAAAAGGCCCCTAATCACGACGAGAAGCAGAACAAGTCCGCCAAAACCCGTGCCAGGAAGTTGTACCTCAACATGCTGACGAAAGTTGAATGCTGCATCATGGACGACGAAACATATGTGAAGGCCGACTTCAAACAGATCCCCGGCAACCTGTTTTTCACGGCCAAGGATAAGTTCAGCGTTCCGGAGCATGTCCGCACTCAGAAGATGTCCAAATTTGCGAAGAAATTCCTGGTTTGGCAAGCCATCTGCACGTGCGGGAAGCGGAGTGCACATTTCGTGACCCAGGACACGATGAACGGACAGGTGTACATAAAAGAGTGCCTCCAGAAGCGGCTGCTTCCTCTCCTGAAGGCCCACAACGTCCCAACAATCTTCTGGCCAGATTTGGCCTCATGCCACTACTCCAAGGACGTGCTGAAGTGGTATGCAGACAATAAGGTCAATTTCGTGCCGAAAATGTTCATCAACCCTCCCAACACTCCGGAGCTCCGCCCCATCGAGAAGTACTGGGCGATTATGAAGCAGCACCTTCTTAAACGACCTAAGGTAGTGAAGACAGTCGAGGAACTGAAGAAAGTATGGGTTTACATTCAAAAAACGGTTGATTCACAGGTTGTGCAGAATCTTATGGCCGGGGTTAAGGCCAAGGTGCGGGCATTTGCGTATGGACTGTAAATAAAATACGAGTAAAATGGTAAAATGAAGTTCAATAGTTATTTCTCAATCCCTGAAAATTTGATGGCAATCGGATGAAAACTCGAATTTTGCGAATCAATTTTGTGTGTGGCAATTTCATCGTGGACACCCTTTATAATTAATGATAATCTTTGTCTGCATGGGCATGCTCAACGTTACTTGATGTCCAAGTTTCACATTTCCAACCTGAAAAATATCCTTGAACATTCGAATCAATACTGTTTTTGGGTTTTTTTTCCCCCCCCGGGGGTTGAAAAATATGGGGTTTTTTTTTTTTGGGGGTTGAGAGTTAAAAAAAAAAAAAAAAAAGGGGGGGGGGAAAAATTTTTTTTTTTTTTTTTAAAAAAAAAAAAAATTAAACATCTATATTTTTTTATTATTTTATTGCGCCCCTTTTTTTTTTTTTTTTTTTTAAGGGGGTATTGTGGGCGTTTAAAAGAAGCTATGCGTCAACCAGGCGAATATCGTTTTTGTGTGTTTTTTTTTTTTTTTTGTTAGATTTTTTTCTGAGTATATACACTCAATAAAATGCCACATGAACATTCTTGTGTTTACATTGTCGTTTCTTTTAGGTTGCAATAAAAATAGCAGAAGCAAGAGCTTACTATGAATTGATATTTGTTTTCGGTCAATTTCCGGTCTCACCTTGATTCAGTTTTTCCCCCTTTTTTGAATACATACTTTTATCCCCCAGACAGAGAGCTTTATCAGGGCTGGTAGCGGGTCACTTTTTAGTGACTTGGTCACTAAATTGTTCAAGGCAGTCACTAAAAAGTCACTATTTTTCAAAAATTGGTCACTGAAGTCACTTTTTTTACAAACAATGTCAAAAAATAAGGTGTGAAAAAGTCTTTCGTTTATGTTCACCGTTTCGCGCGCTAACAAATCGCCAAACATGTCAACATATTTTCGAATCGGCTCACCAGTTTGTAGGAAGCGAATACGTTGGCAGGTTGACAGTAACGTTTGAGTTCGGAATGTTGTATTAACTCTAACAGAACTTGCCAATTACATGAATCGCGCTCAGTGAGTTTTCGTTATACAGCTCTGATTTTACAATCAACAAATGCGAAAAGGCGGGGTCAATTCGTGCAAAACTTTCCGTTTATGTCGACTCCAGTTTAGAAGTTAAAAATGTTTCAAGAAAATATTATTCTAATTTCATTTCTATTCAGACAAACAAACCCTGAACATGAAAACTAATTATTGATGGTTGGTTCGTTTTTAGAACAGTATGGGGAAATGTACTTTCTTCCCTGAGTGGTTGAAGAAAACTGATCCTAAAGACTGCCTTGAGTCGGAACGGGCCCGAAAACACTGCGATAACGAAGAGTTCTGTACAATTTCCAGTAGGCCTTCACAATATCCAAAGGTTTCCAGCGACACGCGATTACTGCGAGTCATAAGGAGGGATGGATGGTTCTTCGTGGTTCAAGCCAATTGCGGCTGTTTCGTGATCGCGAATCATAATCTATCGGCAACGAGCAGCCCTCCTCATCTGGTGCATCGATTTCTCAAGTGCAGCTCATAAGTACACGAGATGCAACAACTAAGGCTGAATTGATATGGCTATTAAAATCAATTTCATCTGTTTTTGCGGCTGTATCCTGTGATGGAATTCGAGATACATGTTGTGCTAAGTTTCCAAACGCGGTGCCTGCAGATATTTCATAGAGCAGAACTTTGAGCCAGTATGATTTTCATTTGCCGCGCATAATTTTCAACACCCGTCACTTATTACACAGGTTTGTTTCCAATGAGACTGATATGGTCCGCACATAATTTTCAATGGAGCGAGAAATGTCATTCAAGTGTGTTTTCACTTTGCCCTATTCTATCCATCTTCGCACTTAAAACGAAATAAAAAAAACGTGCGCGAAAAACAATCAGCTGCTTTATCGTTCTTAGAAGAAAAAAAAAACTGCAAAATGGAGAAGCAAAGTGAAGTTTACCGTGTGGTGGTTTAGGTACTTGCTTTGCCAGCGGAAGTCACTGAATTTTTTTAAGATAATAAATTTTTAAAGTTTTTTTTTTTTGCCTTGTTAATTTGGTGGTTTGGGAATTTTTGGGGTCGGGCAAAATTTTTTTCCCTTCCCCGAAGAAGGGCCGGGAACCGGGTGGCTCCAAAAAAAAAGGAGGTTTTTTTTATGGTGCAAAAAAAACTTTTTTTTTTATTTTTTTTTTTTTTTTTTATTAAAAAAAAAAAAAAACCAAAATTAAAAATTTTTATAAAAAAAAAAAACCATCCACCTTTTACACAAAAAAAAATAAAAAAAACTCATTTGTTTTTCGCTAGGAAAAAAAAATAAAAATACTATAATATAATAATAAAATTTTTTCTTCTTCTGCTATTAAAAAATATATTTTTATTGCACATATGGTTATTTACAACATTTAAAAAAAAATAAGGCACCTCGCCCAATTGGCATAGGCGTAGCCAGGATTTCAAATAGGGGGGGGGGGGGGGGGGGGGCGAGTTTTTAGAGAGAGAGAGAGAGAGAGAGAGAGAGAGAGAGAGAGAGAGAGAGAGAGAATTACATCGTCTCCAACCAGTGGTTGCACATACTGAACAATTAACATTAACGGACACTTAACGGACAATACAACGCCCGGTGGACCAGTAGAGTAGGATCATTTTCATGTTCCGACAGATGGAGCGGGAATGGAGCCCCATTTATGTGACATTACGCCTGAATGCGGGTGGATTATCTTCTCTACTCTCACCCAAAGTATTTGACAATACCCGTCCGTTTCTTGCAACAAGATTAAACAATTCTAGGCTTGTTCTGGAATAAAAAAAAAACGATTTTAAAAACTTTCGATTTTTCCCATGTTTTTAAATCAAACCACATTGAATGCCAAACATTTAACGGATCATGTTGGATTTTTGTATAGAATAACCACCGAATTTGTTTGCAGTTTGTACTGAAAATGTACTTTTCATCCGCGACCCTCTCACCCAAAGCAACACAGAAGAAACACCGTTTTTTACTCACCATGCTCACACCGTTTGAATAGATTATATTTTTTTAATGGTTGTTCAAATAATAAGTGATTAGCTTTTAACAAACATACATTTTGAGTTTTGGTGGTTTATAGCTTATGGTTTGTGTCCCCTTTGCTCACCTTTAGTATAATTATTTTATCTGATATTTTCTAAACAGGAACATCAAACATAACCTTTTAAAACGACGTAAGTAACAAATGTAAGCAAGCTGTGTTTTTTGTGCTGAATTGTTGCTACTTGCATTCTCAACACACGAGTAGTTAGTAAATAATTTAAGAAATTTTATTCATCAATGACGAAAAGAAATTCATATGCGTTCCAACAGCTATTCCTCAATATTTTAAAAATAATTTATGTACACATCTGCATCTGCGTTTTGAAATTTGAACCGATTTATCTGATATGATCCAACTGAAACACGTTCTGTCGAAACACGGTATATGTAGCAATCATGTGTATCTGAGTAGTATGAAACCAAAACGGTGTATCATTGAATTACATTAAAATTGTTGTTCAAATTCGAGAAATACAACCATTTTGCATAGTTTTCTATTCGTGGTTATTTCAGCTGCATGAAAAAACATTCGTTTTGTTTTGTTTGCTTGTTTTTTTTTTAATTACATGCTGGAAAATATTATACTTACTTTTGAAAAACTTTCGAATGTCCATTTATGGTACTTCTGGATAAAATGAATCAAATAACTGCTTTAGACTGCTTATAATTAAAAAAAAAACCGTATGTATTTTACCCGATGATTCGTTTTGTTATGAAGGTTCTTCTGTTTATAAACACGCGCAGAACCATCGCTTATTCTTCCGGTCTTCCTCTAAACTCTCCACCGATTGCTTGTCGATCTGCCAAACTTGGAAGACATCTGCATGGAGTTATCTCAAATTATAATAATCCGTCCAATCTATCACAAAACGTTGCGATTGGTTGAGCGGACTGGAGATAATGAAATCCATTTGTATAAGGCCAAGTCTCTCCCGGTTGGTATTAAACCGATGAGCATGGATATCAATAGAAACATAAAGTTACCAGAAGGCACAAAATGCATCTACGGACTCTTATTTTTACGAAATCCCTCAATTTCAATTTTTAATGGATTAGCATAGATTGTTCATTAGACACTTCAACTTGATTGATACAGTTATTAGTTACAGCAGTGCAATAGATTGTAGAATACAGTAGTAAAAATTGTAAGTTACGAAAAAAGAGTTTGGTTCGAGCATCGGCTGTGAAAGGTTGTGTCGATGCTTTATTACGCACTATTTTCCTATCGAGCATGGCGCGTTTCGTGTTGTTTCGGTTATCTATAATTCGGTGTAACGAGTGATCGAGTGAGCACAGTAAGAGAACAACAAAGCGTCTCTCAAGCGTTCATAAAATTATCCTTGTTTTCCTAACGGAAAACCACCATCACACTTTGTGAGTGGCTCCAATAGCATCCTTATTATTGGTTTAACTCAGATCAAATCGGATTTCCAACATTATAAAAAATCACCTTGTTTTTCCGATGAAAAAACACCATTACATCCTTACTGTTGTAATCGGTTCGAATCAGAAATCGGTACTAGTATTTAAATATTTTACTAAACGAAGCGTGAATTCAGCTTATTGTTTACCAAAACGAACCCTGCTGCCACCCAATCTTGTCATCCAAAATCCCAGTGATTTCTCGTGGAAGTGCGGCGGTGGTCTCGGCTTCCAATAAAACGTCCAAATAAACGTTAACGCATTCCTACCCTTTCCTTATTTGACCTGCATTCGGGCGAGGCCAGCGCCGGTATTGCCTTAGTTTGGGATCACCAGTTTTACACATTGAGCATGTTTGCATCATCTGTTGATCTTCTGAGTAATAACAGCTGAACTGGCAGTAACGGAATAACAACTTCGGGCGGTCAATCATTCTCATTATCCTGCTCATGCTCATAAAAACGGATAAATTATTTGAATAGGATAAGACAACTGCAACTTCTCGCCCTGACTAGCTTGCTGTTCTGCTTCTCACACGCTGACTCAAACTGTAAGATATGATCAACATATATTCTCAATAATACGAAACTACAGTACCCTAAAACGGGGAAAGCGGGGTAACGGGGCGGTTTGACCCATGCCATGAATAGTTCAAATAAATATGTTTCGTTGATACTTTTTCTAACTATCAACTGTGTTTCTTAATCTAGTAGTATTTGGCTTCTGAAAGCTATAGCATAGGTTTGAATATTCAGTTTTTTGATTAACCAAGAACTGAACATTTTATTGAGCATAGCTTCTTCAACTTTCAGCTAGCGGGGAAAAAAATCAATCAATGCTTATCTAATAGCTAACATTACAGATTAAGAGATATTTCCCTAGTAGCACATTTGTTTCAACCCAGTAAAGGTGACTGCTCTGTGACTCAATTAAGTCACAATAGAGCTGCTGAAACCAGTTTTGACTGTTGTGTGCTGCTTGGGGTTTTTAGATACTTTAGGCTACATAGGTTGGGTTCTAGGTTAAAGGAAAAATATTGTAATAAAATTGTTACTCGTTACTATTTAAAAACTATTATATAATTACAACTTTTTTCTCATGGATGTCAATTTTTTACGCTTTTTTGCTACAACTTGTTACAAAATCGAGGCAACTTCGCGTAATTTGGCTTTTTTATTTAGGCAAAGGAGCAATCTGACAAACATCCCAAGCAACACAAAATCGTCATATTTGGTTACAGTGACTTGATTGTGACTTAATTGAGTAGTATTGGAGTAACATCAACTGTATTGCAACAAGTTACCTTGCAACCTTCTAGAGATAAAAAATAAATAATAATATATTGAATCAAATAATAAAATTCTAAAAATAAAACCAAAACTCAGGGGGGGCAACGGCCCCTCCCCGGGCTGGGGGAGGTGAGTTGTAGGGATTGTATAAATTTTTTGTTTTTTGTGTTTTGTTTTGTTTGTTTTTTCTTTTCCGGGCGGGGGAAATAAAAAATAAAAATTATGTAATAAGAATAAAATATAATTGTTTTGGATTTGAATTGGGAAAATTTTTTTGTGTTTGTTGTGTGTGGGTTGGGGGTTTGTAATATTATTTTTTTATATTTTTTAGTGTTGTGTTGGGTGGTTTGGGTGTGGTTTTGGGGTGAAGTTGGGGGAGTGTGGGGGTGGGGGGGTGGGGAGGGAATGAAGTGAAAAAAATTTTGGACTTTTTGTGAAACAAAAAAATAAAAGGGTGAAGGGAGGGAGGGAAAACCCGCCCGTTGATCAAAACGTTCAAGGACCGTAAGACAACCAAGCGGAAAAATGGTAGTGGCAAAAAACGTGGCACATCAAATCCGGAGAAGGCCAGGATGGTATTGAACCAATTTAAAGGCCCAAACGCAATGTGGACGGAAACGGAACGGAAACGGCAAGCTTGACAGTTGTCGTAAATGACGGCGATATGTCCAATTGGAATCAACTTGGATCTAATCAGTTTTCTATCCGACAAGCAGGTTTAGTCAGATTGGGCTCTTCCGCCGTTGCCGTTCCGCTTCCGTTATCACTGCGTTTGAGCCTTAAGCGTTATCCCAACATTTCGATCAGGGATGTTGCGAAAAAGGCGAAAGTTTCAGTTTGTTTTGTGCAGAAAACAATGAAACGTTCTGGATTACATGTGTACAAGGTCCAGAAGGCACCGAACCGGAGCGATAAACAGAACACGGTGGCCAAAACTCGTGCAAGAAAACTGTACAGGGAGTGACTCACAAAACCGTTCTGCATTGTGATGGACGATGAGACCTACATTAAAGCCGACACCAAACAAATGCCAGGACAGGAACACTACGTCGCCACCTCTAAGTTGGCCGTTCCGGAGAGTGTACGGAAGAAGAAACTGTCGAAATTCGCCAAAAAATTCCTTGTCTGGCAAGCGATCTGCGGATGTGGCAAAATGAGTCAGCCCTTCATCACCTCTGGGACCGTCAACGGACACATCTACAAGGACGAATGGCTCCAAAAACGACTTCTGCCCTTCTTGAGATCTCACGATGGCCCGATACTGTTTTGGCCGGATTTGGCATCTTGCCACTATGCCCGGCCCGTCTTAGACTGGTACAAAGATAATAATGTAGTTTTTGTACCAAAAGACGTCAACCCTCCAAACACTCCGGAACATCGCCCAATTGAAAAATGTTGGGCAATCATGAAGGCAAAGCTCGTTAAAACTCCAAAACTGATAGAAAATGAACATGAACTAAAGAAAGTGTGGTTAAAAGTAAGGAGTTCAAATGATAAAATGCAGACAAGTAAAAAACATTATCAAAACATTTCTTATATAGTTACGCAAAATATTAAAATAAAAGGTAGGCGACACTCTATTAATATCATGTTAGCATGTTATATGAGTTCATAGACTGGTGCGTTTGTTTAACCGGGCAGCAAATAATTGCTGCGAAAAAATCACCGCGAAATCGCGTTTACCGCGCCAGCGAATTTCGCATAGGTACCATAGGTGCAGTTATGTCGCAGCGTCAATGTAGTAAATGCATGCAATACATAGTAAAAGATTTTTTCCAATCCTATAACGTACGATTTTTCATCCTTCTAAGATTAAGATTTGGAATAAAGGGTGACCACACCCTAATAAATTTCGAATGGTTATTTTTCTAAACGACCCATTAAAGAAATGGTTGGAGGATTTGTGATATCGTTCGTTTAAGGTAATTTTTCATCAGGACAGTTGAATTGCATCACTTTACAGGGTGCGGCAGAAAATAATGCGAAAATTTGTTCTATTTCTTTCAAATCCCATTTTCAACTAATTCAAGCAATAATATCAACATTTTCGAGTGCAGTTATCTTTATACCTTGTGATCAAAAAGTTCCGGTAATTTTCAATTTAAAAAGGCCGCCTTTATTTTTTCGGTAAAATCTTTTTAGTGTAAGATGGCAACACTAGTTCTGATATTCTGTCAAAGTGTGAGAGCAAATTATCCATTAGTTTTGTTTTGACAACTGCTTTTGTTAGTCGAAAAATAGACGCTCGGCGATTTTTACCATGGATAAAAAATTGGAACAACGCGTTTGTGTGAAATTTTGTGTTGCAAACGGATTTTCTGCAGCGGAAACGCTCAGAATGTTGCAAAAAGCCTTTGGTGAGGACTCTATGTCACAAAATCGTACATTTGTTTGGCACAAAGACTTTAAAGAAGGCCGTGAAAGCGTGAGTGACATGCCGCGTTCTGGACGACCATCGACCTCAACTACCGATGAAAACATCGCTTCCGTGAAGAATTTAGTTATGGAAAACCGCTCAATTAGCATTCGGGAGATAGCTGCACTCCTTGATATCTCATTTGGATCGACCGAACACATTTTGACGGAAATTCTGGGCATGAAACGCATTGAAGCACGACTTGTTCCAAAAGAGCTGAATTTTTTGCAAAAACAGCATCGAGTTGAGGTCGCTAAACAGATGATTGCGAACGCAGATAGCGATCCCACATTCATGGAACGCATCATAACTGGTGATGAAACGTGGGTATATGAATTTGATATGCTCACAAGTCAACAATCGTCCGAATGGCGCGCCGAAGATGAGCCGAAACCAAAAAAATCACGACAAAGTCGCTCCAAAATTAAAGTTTTACTGACCGTTTTCTTTGATTTTCGCGGTGTCGTCCATTCTGAATTCCTTCCAGAAGGTCGAACGGTTAACAAAGAGTATTATTTACAAGTTATGAGACGTTTGCGTGAGGCAATTCGAAAGAAGAGGCCAGAATTGTGGCGCAATAATTCGTGGATTTTACACCACGATAACGCTCCATCACACACCGCGCTCACTATTTGTGAATTTTTGGCCAAGAACTCCACCAATACCATCAAACAAGCACCATATTCACCAGACCTTGCCCCGTGCGACTTCTTTCTCTTCCCAAAACTGAAAATTCCGCTCAGAGGTAGGCGTTTTGAATCGATTGATGCGATAAAAAAATTGGGGGAAGAAAAAAAGTCAAATTTCGGGGGTTAAAAAAAATGGGTGGTGGGTGGAGGGGGGGTTTTTGTTGGCTGTGGGGGGGAGTGTGGAGGCGAAAAAAAAGAAATTAAAATAAAAATGGAAATAATGTGTTTTTTTTTGGTGGTTTGGGGTTTTTTTTTTTTTTTTTTTTTTTTTTTGGGGGGGGGGGGGGGGGGGGGGGGGGGGGTGGGTGGGGTTGGGGGGTTTAAAAGATATTGGCAACACTTGCCACACAATAACACCAACACTTCTTTCCATCAAGTAGCTATGAGCCTACTTTCCAAGGCTGTATACCTTTTGACATTTTTCTCTCGTTCGCGAGACATGTTTATACTGAGTGGTTTGCGTAATAAAGGTCTCTTGTAAATTAATCGTGATTTAGTTATTTTTACATCCGAATCTACCTCTAAAAGGTTATGGGCCCTGTTTCGCGTTCGCGTTGCGCCGCGGTAAAGTGAAAATAGTACCATAAAACGAAGTTTGTCGTGGTTTTCCGGGAAAACAGTGAGTTGGTCGGGGTAGCGTGAAGTTTGCTTTCACTTGGTGTGGAGTGTGAAAAAGCAAATGGCCGCCGACATGAATCTCACCGTGGAAAAGCTGAACGATTTTAATTACGAAGTGTGGAAATTTCGAATTGATTTACTGCTAATTCGAGACGGATTGAAGAAAGTCGTCGATAAACCGAGGCCAGCTGCACCTGATGATAACTGGATCACCCAGGACGGTAAAGCTCGCGCTTTGATCGGTTTGTCCATCGAAGATAATCAGACCTGTCATGTGTTAAAGGCAACATCAGCGCACGAGATGTGGGTGGCACTAAAGAAACATCACTCCCGATCGACGTTGGCTACGAAGATCCATGTTCTAAAAAAGCTTATCCGGAGGATGGCAACATGGCTGATCACATGGCTGAAATCATGCAGCTGTACAATCGATTGATTATCATGGGCGATACCGTGAAGGATTACTGGTTGGTGGCGATTATGTTGTCCAGTTTGAACGATTCCTACGACGGATTGGTCACGGCGCTAGAAAGCCGCCCGAAGGCTGACCTTACATTGGACTATGTTAAAGGGAAGTTGATGGACGAGTGGCAGAAACGCGTGGACAAAATCGGTGACAGTGGTGGTGCCGAAAAGGCACTGAAGATTTCGGAAAAAGTGAAACAAGAAAAGAAACTCAAAGTGAAAGTGTGCCATTATTGTGGAAAAGAAGGCCACTTCCGAAGAGACTGTCGGAAGCTGGAACAGGACCGGAAGGCAAAAGATCATAAAAGCGAAAGTAACGGGAAGAAAGTGAGTGCCAATCAAAATGCGAACCTGGCAGTTGGAAGCGATGAAGAATGTGAAGTGTGTCTTGCTGCTGGACCTGCAACTGGTGGCTCGAGAAGTGTGGTGTGGTTCCTTGACTCAGGAGCCACGTCGCACATGACTAGTGACGCTTCGCTTCTGGATCACGTTGACCCCACGTCGATGAGCATCGGATTGGCAGATGGGAGTAAAATTGCGGCTGTAGGTGTCGGATCCAGTAAGTTCCGATCGATCAACGGAAACGGAAAAGCTGTGAGTGTGAGTATCAAGCAAATACTTCACGTCCCGACGCTGACCAGCAATTTGTTGTCAGTGAGTAAGATTGCGGATGAAGGATGCAGCGTACACTTTGACAGCACGGGGTGCACAATCAGCAAAAGCGGTGAACTGGTGTTGTCTGGCGAACGGGTGGGAAATTTGTATCACCTGAAACCGTTCTCACATAAGGCGTTGTTGACTACGGGAAACCACAATGACAACTGCATCCATATGTGGCACCGTCGGCTGGGTCACCGTGACGAGCAAGCAGTGAAGAAGATTGTTCGGGACAAGCTTGGCAGCGGATTGAAACTCCAGGAGTGTGGAATTAGATCTGTTTGCGGGGTGTGCTGTGAGGGCAAGATGACTCGTACACCATTCACGAAGTCAGAATCGCAATCTAGTGCTGTGGGAGATCTCGTCCACACGGACTTGTGCGGGCTGATGGAGGTGTCGACTATGCTGGACGACTACAGTCGGTACTGTGTGGTGTACCTTTTGCGAGAAAAATCCGAGTGTTCTGAGAAAATTGCAGAATACACGTCGATGATGAAGAACCAGTTCGGCCGTGCGCCAAAGGTGATACGCTGCGATGAAGGAGGAGAATACTCCGGGAAACAACTGCATACATTTTTAGCTGAAAACGGGATACTCCTACAACAGACCGCCCCCTACAGTCCCCAGCAGAATGGGAGGGCGGAGAGGAAGAACCGTTCTCTTGAAGAGATGCTGCGCTGCCTTCTAGTGGAATCAGGCTTAGGCAAACGGTTCTGGGGCGAGGCTGTTTCGACCGCAAACTATTTGTTGAATGTAACACCGTCATCTGTTGTTGAAGTTACTCCTTTTGAGAGATGGTGGGGCAAGCAGCCGGATTATTCGATGATTCGTGTATTTGGCAGCGAAGCCTATGTACACGTACCCGATGAAAAGCGAAGAAAACTGGATGTCTAGGCTAAGAAGCTTGTTTTCGTTGGGTACGCTGAAGGTAGGAAAGCGTGGCGTTTCTTGGACCCAGGAACAAACCGTGTCACAATCAGCAGAGATGCTAAATTCCTTGAGCTGGATGGAGTCGGTAAGGAAACGGCCAGTAGCAGCGCGCCTGGCAAGTCTCCGGTTATTGAAGTGCTTGTACCGGTGATACCACCTGAGGACTCAGACAAAGAAACCTATAACCGCAGTGATGATTCTGATTCTGATGACAGTTCGCCGTATGCCAGTGCTTCTGAGCATGACCATGTGAATGAAGATGGTGCTGGAGAACCAAATTTCGAGGGCTTCCCTGAGGATGAAATCCTCCGCCGTTCGGGACGAAGCACAAAAGGAGTTCCACCGCGAAGGCTTGTGGAGGAGATTTTCATCGCTCAACGTGAAGATGAAGAGCCAAGGAACCTAAAGGAGGCCTTGTCCGGTCCGGACAGAAATCAGTGGATTGCTGCTATGAAGGAGGAATTACAGTCGCATGCAGCGAATGAAACATGGGACCTGATGGAACTTCCGGCTGGTCGTAAAGTGGTTTGTTCAAAGTGGATCTATAAGATCAAAAGAAACGCTAGCGGGGAGGTAGTAAAGTTCAAGTCTCGTCTTGACGCCCAGGGGTACTCGCAGCAGTATGGCGATGACTACGACCAGGTGTTTGCCCCCGTCACCAAGCAGGCAACACTTCGAACATTCTTGGCTGTAGCATCTCGACTGAACATGACCCTGCGACATCTAGATGTAAAGACCGCTTACTTGTACGGCCACCTAACCGAGGAACTGTACATGAAGCAGCCCCCTGGATTTGCTGAGAAAGGGAAAGAAAAGCTGGTATGCAGATTGCGGTGCAGCATATATGGCCTGAAGCAATCGGCCAGATGCTGGAACAAGCGTCTTCACAGTGTTCTCTTGGAGTTGGGGTTCAGTCAGAGCAATACGGATCACTGCCTGTACACGAAGTTAGTTGGAGGAGTTCGAGTATGTCTACTTGTGTACGTAGATGATATTCTACTTGGCTGTGTGGATGCATTGCTGTTAGATGAAGTGAGTAGTGCTCTCAAGCGACATTTTGAAATCACGGATCTGGGGGAACCTAGTTACTTCCTTGGTTTGGAGATTGTTCATCGAGACGGAAAATACAGTATTACACTTGAAGGCTACATTGACAAGATGGTAACACGCTTCGGATTGCAAGATGCCAAGTCCGCGAAAAGTCCAATGGATACAGGTTTCACCTCAACGAAAGATTCCAGCGTTTCGTTTGACGACAATACGGTTTACCGCAGTCTAGTGGGTGCGCTGTTGTATATAGCTGTGTGCGCCAGGCCGGACGTTGCTGTGAGTGCGTCGATCTTGGGACGAAAAGTGTGTTTACCTACGGAAGCAGATTGGACAGCCGCGAAGAGAGTGCTTCGTTACCTTAAGTGTACCAAAGGTGCTCGTCTGGAATACGGTAGTGATACAGAACTCATCGGATACTCGGACGCCGACTGGGCGGGAGACCCGAATACTCGGCGTTCTACCTCTACGCCGGTGGTGCTGTAGCATGGGGGAGTCATCTGCAACATTGTGTGACTCTGTCATCGATGGAATCAGAGTATGTGGCACTCGGCGAAGCAAGTCAGGAGGCAATATGGCTGCGAAGAATTTTGGAAGACTTTGGTGAGAAGCAGAACAGTGCAACGTGCATTTTGGAGGACAATCAGAGTTGCATGCAGTTCGTGGACTCTGACCGTACAACTCGACGGTCCAAGCATATAGAGACGAAGGAATGCTACGTTAAGGAGTTGTGTGAGCAGAAGAAGTTGAAGCTGTTGTATTGCCCGACTGAGGATATGGTGGCCGATATTCTTACGAAGCCGTTGGGTGCATCAAAGATCCAGAAACTCACCAAGATTATGGGACTACTGTAATGAATTTCAATGGCAGTGATGGCAACTGTTGAGGAGGAGTAATAGATATTGGCAACACTTGCCACACAATAACACGAGCACTTCTTTCCATCAAGTAGCTATGAGCCTACTTTCCAAGGTTGTATACCTTTTGACATTTTTCTCTCATTCGCGAGACATGTTTATACTGAGTGGTTTGCGTAATAAAGGGTGTATTCGATAAAAATGGCACACAGAAAATCTTCTGTAACTTTTGAATCGTATGAGTAAAAAACCTAGAAATTTGAGTAGATCTTATCCATAGTGTATTATTTACATCTGCCAATTTTCATTGTTATACATTGAGTAGTTTCAGTCATGTCGTCGAAACAAGAAATTGTCCGTTAGAAAATTTTGTGCACTCACAATCAAAATCCAGGGGCGTCCCACCGGTGGATTGCTAAAAGGCTTGGAATTGCAAATACAACTGTGTCTCGTGTAATAAGAACCTTCAAGGAGCGTCTGAGTGTCCAAAGGAAGGAAGGGAGTGGTCGTAAAAGTGGTCCAACGGACAGTAAAATGGCCAGGAAGGTCGTACAACAATTCAAGAACCGTCCAAACATGTCAATTCGAGATGTCGCTAAAAAGTCTAAGGTGTCAGTCGGTTTTGTGCAGAAAACCATGAAGCGTGCTGGGTTACATGTTTACAAAGTGCAAAAAGCCCCAAACCGGAATGAAAAACAAAACATCACTGCGAAAACCCGCGCCCGGAAACTTTACACGAAGCTGCTCACCAAATCCGGTTGCATCGTGATGGATGACGAAACATACGTCAAGGCCGACTTCCGTCAACTTCCTGGGCAAGAATATTTCGTTGCCAAGTCGAAGTTCGATGTTCCGGAGGATGTTCGAAAGAAGAAACTATCGAAATTTGCAAAGAAGTTTCTAATCTGGCAGGCGATTTGTGGATGTGGTGAAATAAGTGCTCCCTTCATCACTTCCGGAACAATAAACGGTGCTATTTACACGGAAGAGTGCCTTAAGAAGCATCTCTTGCCATTCATTAAGAAGCACAAAGTATCAACTCTGTTTTGGCCTGATCTAGCATCCTGCCACTACGCTCGAAACGTATTGGAGTGGTACCGAGCCAACGGAGTCAATTTTGTGCCAAAGGAAATGAACCCACCAAATTCACCGGAACTTCGTCCAATTGAAAAATTCTGGGCAATTATGAAAACGAAACTTCGCAAACATCCCAAAACTATAAAAACAGAGCTAGAATTGAAGAAAATTTGGGTAAAAACAACAAAAACACTGGGAAAATCGGTTGTACAAAATTTGATGGGTGGAGTGAAAAGGAAGGTGCGGGCATTCGGGATGGGAGACGAAATTGAATAAAACAAATGTTGTAAATCAAAACTCATTATTAGTTCTTCATTCGATGAAAATTTCAAGATAATCCGATAATCAGTTTAATTTTGATGAGTATATATGTGTGTGCCATTTTTATCGAATACACCCTTTAAAAGTCTCTTGTAAATCAATCGTGATTTAGTTATTTTTACATCCGAATCTACCTCTAAAAGAGTTTTCACACTAGGGTGTGATGTTTTGCAGGCTCGTGCTTCAACATATGCCCAAATAGAATAATCCAACGGATTAAGATCTGGACTGCTAGGGGGCCACAAATTCTTCGGCCAAAACTTCATGTAATCGTTCAACCATTGTTGGGTTCGATTGGACGTGGACGACGCTCCATCCTGCTGTAGGACAACGTTTTGGTCCTCGGAGAAGTTGGCCTTCACCCAGGGAAGCACTTGGTCCTTTAAAATACCGATATACACTTCGGTATTGATTTTAACTCCAGCATCAATGAAAACAGGCGGCATTTTCAAACCGTTGGACGCCACCAAGCCAAACATCATGACACCAGCCGGATGTTTGGTTTGAAATTTGAATTTCACTTTTTCCGAAACGTTCTCCATTTTCTGCGGTGAAATGAACCGGTCCGTGCGGCTGTTGGCCACAGCATCGATGCTGAAAATCTTTTCGTCGGAGAACAGGATTATCATTTAGCGTGTGCTAAGTTCTACGGGAAAAAAGATTGCCAAGACTTCTTTCCGGGTGTCAAAGCTCAACATTCTTGTTGCGTTGGTAAAGGTGCGGGTGAGAAGTGAATGGGTGTTTATCTATCCTTTTTTCTGATTCTTCATCACGGAGCGGTATGGATAGCAGAATATTGGTGTATTTAGCACGTTTTGTAGATATCTGAATAATTTTGACCAAAAATGTAATATAAATTTTCAGCTCAATAATAGTAGCGACACATGGATTTTGCATTGAATTTCAGTTATTTGGCACTGTTGTTTGTTTTTCAGTCGGCCACCATCGTAGTGTGGATATTATTTGCGTCCTTTCTTGTTCTTCGTTTTTTTTTTCCACTTGCGTGGTTTCATATACGTCCTAGGAGTGCTTCGATGTTGGCAGTAACCTTGCGTTGATTTTTTTTTTCTTTTTTATCTGATAATTAACATCATGTAACATTGAAAATTTAGCTTTAATAATTTTCATCGAACATTTGATTTTCTAACGCAATATGCTTGCCGCAATTACCAATGAACAATGAATGTATCCTCTACCTTAATTGTGCCCTTGAAGGGTACTTTGGAGCTTCTAACCGCCCAAACACAATGATAACGGAAACGGAACGGAAAAACGCAAGCTTGACAGTTGTTGCAAATGTCTTCGACATGTAAAATTAGGATCAGCTTGGATTTAGCCTGGTTTTTTTCCGACAAGGGGGTTTCTTCTGTGGGGGGGCTGGTGTTTTCCTGTGCGGCTGTCATTTTGTTTATGGGATAATTGTGTGTTTTTTTTTTTTTTTCTTATGGGTGGGGGGGGGGCGGGGGTTTAGTTTTTTTATTTCCAAACAGGGAGGAGGATGCAACCGACCCTCGTCCTCTATTTCTTTTTCTTTTCCTTTTTTTTTTCCTTCCTTTTTTGTTTCTTTTAGGTTTTTTTTTTTTTTTTATTTTTTTTTTTAAAAAAATATATTATTTATATATATTTTTAAAAATATATTAGATAATATAAAGCTAACAATAGACCTTTCTTATGGATTTTTTTTATTGGCTTATCAGATACTTTTCAATCCGTGGAGTATACTTTTTCATGGGACCCATGTTTTTTGAAGCCTGTAACTATTGAAAAACAATAAAAAACTGTTTAATGACCATTTCACCCCATATGCGCCCACTGGTGAAAATCCATTTGGCCCTCTTTTCTCCAATTTGATGTTTATTTTCTGTGGTGAGTTTCACGTTAACTTATTAGAGCATCATTAACGGTGGGGTATAGAAGCCCGTTTAGCAGCGCTATATCATCACTCACCACCGTACCGGTCGCTGCTAAACGCGCTACCAAACTAGCAGCGAGGCTTTCGGGAAGAGTCGGGTGCTCAAATTTAGCAGCCCGATAGCAGCGCGTGAAGCGGTTGGTATTTGGTAAAGTCACACAGAGAGGAATTTGATAGTCAATTTTACCATTATTGGGGGTTATGATGACTATTGCAGTAAAGTGATTTTGAACCGACTATGATCATGGTCAAAACGACCATTAAAAATAGTTGATCCAACATTTGCCATAATGTCGGAATAGTCCTTGTTATCATGATCATAGTCAGAAATGCCATGAACGTGATGAATTCGAGCATTTTCATGGTTATTGTAACCATTATATGCGATAGTCATCCTGACCATGATTTAATTGTCGGTACAACGATGAAATTTTTCTCAGAGTAATCACCGTCCACCCGTTTGTTGTGTTTTTTTATCGTGCGTTTTATTTCGTGCGACGTGTAAAATAAAAATGGCTGTAAATATCTTGATGTCGGAGCGCTATCGGTGAAAAATAATAGTTTGATGGTGTTTTCGAGCAAATTCTAGCCTGAAACTTGGTGCCGTAGGTGGACATTTATGTTGCGGATCCCTGAGTGATGGAATTTTGCAATTTTGACCCAAGAAAAGCGGAGTTTTTCTAAGTGTGTGTGTGTGTGTGTGTGTGTGTGTGTGTGTGTGTGTGGGAGAGAGAGAGAGAGAGAGAGAGAGAGAGAGAGAGAGAGAGAGAGAGAGAGAGAGAGAGAGAGATAAATAAAGTGGAGGGGAGATGGGTGTGTGGTTTTACTCCTCTTCTCCCTTTATGTTCCACAGATGCTCAATAAAATCTGCTTGCAATCGGTAATGAGCAGCTGTCTTGTGTACTTGCTCGTACCGTTCAAGAAAAGCCGTGAAGTCGGTACATTTTGGACCCATTTGCACTGATACATAGTCTTTTTCAACGTCGGCCGGACCATCTCTCTCATCTTCTACAATCATGTTGTGCAGAATAATGCACGAACGCATGATAGTGGCCAGATCATCTTTTTACCAGAGTCTAGCTGGATTTTTTTAGAATGGCGAAACGTGCCATTCCTAAAGCACGTTCGACATCTTTCCGGGCTGCTCCTTGTTGAATTGCAAAATGCTGCGGAGAACGTAAAAACAGTCTAATTATATTTATTTAACTGATTTTGGGATTTTCTTAGAATTATTGATATTTAGAAAATTAGAAAATCAGCTCTATTCCCGTTTTCAAACGAATCGCAGAATTACATTACCGTTTCCGTACGAATTCTATCTTCTTGTTAAGACTCAAATCGTATTAAAGAATTTCCGAAAAAATCAATTTTTTTCTCAGAAACAACATTTCAGATCGCAAAATGTTCGCGTGGGTTTGTGAAAAATAGCAACAGGAATAAACGGACGAGATCTTTTTGCCTTCTAAAATGATGCGTCGGAGAAAACTGCTTTTGAATTATTCGGAAATGCATCAATGCGAATTGAGCCATAAGGTTTTATACGAAAATGAGAATGCAAAAATTTGATTTGTACGAACTTATCCGACTGGTTCGTAAACGGAAAGAGAGGTAAGATACACCGGGGCAAGTCGAAATGGTGGGGCATGTTGAAATGGGTATGCTATCTGTAAGCAGAACTGAGTTATAAATGAATATGTGTTCAAATTTGTATTTTGCGATGGTGTACAGTGCTTACCTACCCATTTCAATTTGCCCCACCGTATTAACTTGCCTCGGTGTACCTTAAATATTAATTTTGAAAAAAAAATCGAATAATTATGCAAGAAAAAGCATGTAGGTACCTTCTCTTTTTGTCCAACCGGCGAAGGAATCGTTTGGACAAGTGTTGCAAAGGGAGGATGAATCCTGTCCGCTAGGTAATACCCCATAGTGTAGGTTCGCCCATTAATTTCAAACTCTACTACAGGAGTTTTGCCACTGCAGAGGTCTGAAAATAACGGTGAACGCTCCAACACATTGATGTCGTTTGAGGACCCTGACATGCCAAAGAAGGCGTGCCATATCCATAGGTTATACGACGCCACTACTTCCAATACAATAGTGGGCTTTTTGTCCTTCCCCTTGTACTGGCCAGCCCAAGCAGTGGGGCAGTTTTTCCATTGCCAGTGGCAGCAGTCCAACGAACCCAACATTCCTGGGAATGCTCGTCTCTTGCCTTCATCCAACAGCCGTTCTACGTCGTCGTGGTTTGGGGATCGCAAGTAGTGTGCTGCAAATACCTTAACAATGGTGTGGCAGAACTTCAACATGCAGATTCACGCCGTTGACTCTGACATTCGACCGTATCCGTCGATCGCGTCTGCGGAGGACCCGTAGGCTAACTGACGAATCGCCGTAGAGCACTTTTGGAATGTCGTTAGCCCTAGCTTACCGGTAGCATCAGCTCGTTACACGAAGTAGGCATTTGCAGCCTGTACGTCCCTCACGATGCGCAGGAACAAGTTTCGACTCATCCGGAAACGTCTGCGAAATTGGTCCTCAATGTATTTTATTTTAATTGATAATCCGAAAAATAATCGTCTACCCGACGTTGCGCTCCTTCTAGCGCCAACCTGTCAATATTAGGTCGTCTCGTGCCTCTTCCCTCGTTTTCACGAATGCATTCCGTTTCAGGTAGCATTGCGTGAGTCTGGACCAGCATCTAGCTAACCAATTCAAGTTCATCGTCACTGGAATCCGAGAATAACACAGAAAACTTCTCCATTTCTTCTTTTCGACTTTCACTTGAAGGCGACGATGTTGATGACGTTCAAGAACCAATGTTGTCAAAATGTTTACTTCTACTCTGAAAAAAATTCTATCGTTATACCGACAATTATATCACGGTCAGGATGACTATCGCATGTAATGGTTACAATAACCATGAAAATGGTCGAATTCACCACGTTCATGGAATTCTTGACTATGATCATGGTAACAAGGACTATTACAACATTATGGCAAATGTTGGATCAACTATTTTTAATGGTCGTTTTGAACATGATCATAGTCGGTTCAAATTCAATTTACTGCAATAGTCATCCTAACCCCCAATAATGGTAAACTTGACTATCAAATTTGTCTCTGTGTACCTTTCTACCGGTACGGAATAGGGTAACTAAATTGATCACCGCTATAGCAACGACCGATGTGGAGAAGGGTGGCTAAACTAAAATAAGAGCGCTGCAGCGCTTCTGAAATAGCAGCGCAACTGTTGCTCACCGTTAATGATGCTCTTAGCTCTTCACACCTATGGAAAATCGATAAAAGATGTAGTGCCGGTGAAACGTGGAGTAGTTTTCTTTTAGGATGGAAGTTGAAAAAAAAATTTTAAAGATATCTGATTTTGTAAACAAAGATTCAAACACTGATCGAAATTTTTCACACACGCACATGCATCAGCACCATCATAACACAGTCCAATGTTTCTTTATTCATATGGTGATGTTAGTTTGCGTAGGAGTGCAAAGATTATTGAGAAATTTACGTTTGAATTTTTGTTTACCTCTTCGTTGACAAAATCAGAGACGTCGTTTTGACAAAGTTGTCGAGAAATATTGTTTTCGTTTTTGAAGCGAGGTTGGAACATGTTCCCACCAGCGATACCCAACCTTGTAGTCAGTTCAAACCTTAACCCGATACATGTTACAAATAAAGACAAACACACCGATGTTTAGCACACAACAAATCGACCCGTTCTTAATTCCTGATCCAGCTCGGAACTGAATCAAAAACAAAAACGTAAAAAGTGTCAATATTTGCGTAAAAAAAAACACGTCCTGTCCGCCGCTGCAAGTGCGATAGAGCTCTCGTTGACCACAATGGGCAAAACCAGATGTTCGCTCAAATCATCTACCAATCGACGTAACCACTGTAGTTCCTGCAAGCATTCGGCTAGTGGGATGTACTCCGTACACCCGATTCTGGATATATGCTACAGTATTTACAGCCTCCGCCCAAAATCACCGAGGTAAGCCAGCATCCAATAGCATTCACAATCCCATCTAATTCAACGTCCTGTTTCTCCTTTCAGCCACGCCGTTCTGTTGTGGAGCGTAGCAGTGAATTTCAGCCTTGATTCCTTCTTCTGCGTAGAACCTCCGTAGAGAATTGTTGGTATACTCGCCACCTCGGTCTGAACGGATGACCTTTAGTTTTCGCCTGAATTGAGTTTCAATGACCCTTACATACTCACGGATTTTGTCAGCAACTTCGGACTTCTCCTTTATGAAAAATCTACCGTATAGCGGCTATGATCGTCATTCATCGTCATGTAATACCGGCACCCGCCCGGCGATGTCGTCATAGGGTCACATACATTGTTGTGCACGATATTTACACTGCTTTCGACTTTTTTTTTCGTTTGCTTGAGGAAGCTACGGTAGTGTTATCTTCCCTTCAACGCAACAGTCACAAGTCTGCTGTATTTCGCAACTCTTGACCTTCATTCCAGAGGCCAAACCACGCCGCTATACTTCACCAATCACATCCGGGTTTCTGTGGCCTAGTCTACTATGCCATTTATGCAGGCAGTCGACGTTGTGCTGCTTATCACTCACTAGCTCACATTACCGACCCGTTGTACACTAATCGATACTGATTAGCATCGAATTCCGCACGAACACCTTTTCCAGTGAGCTTCATCACGGAAATCAAATTATGTACCTTCTAGACCCGGAGCAAAAATCACTCCCGTCAACGTAACCGACACTTTTTCGCTACGATCATTCATGAACTCAATGTTACAGTCACCGATACCTGCCGTACGAAGAACTTTGCCGTCCGCGATCGAAATTTCCGGAAGTACACTCTCATCGAGACGCACAAAGAACTACGATTTCTTGCCAATTGTGACGTCGAACCCGAATCGATCACCCACGCACTTGCGAAATGCTTGCCAGACCGGATCATGAATGTGAACGACTTATCATTTTCGCGTACTGTTTGCGCCTTGGCCGTTTCTTTCTGCTTCTCGGCCTTACCGCTGTTCTCCGCCAGATACACCTTGCCATTTCGCTTTCTGTACCCCGGCTTAGCACAATACACTTTTCTGTGTCGCACTATTTCCTATTTCCGCCTATTTGTAGCACTTGATCTTCGAAGCCAGATCGCTTCCGAAGTGTATTCGCTTCGTTCATTAGCTTCACTTTCACAAGCTCCAGGGTGAGCTCCCCAACAAACATCGGTGTTGAATTAGAGCTTGTTTAAACAAATTTGAAAAAGCTTTTCAGCTATTCTAGAAGAAATAGCTGAATAGCTTCTCCAGATTTGCTTGAAAAAGCCCTAATTCAACACCGATGTTTGTTGGGTCATCCTCGTTCCGCGCTTCCAAAGCCGTAGTTAGAGGATTAAACGACTCCGGAAGTCCCCGCAGTATCAGCGCCACCTCTACGCACTCCTTCATCTCGAATCCTGAATTTTCCAGACGTGTATACTGCTTTTCGATTTCCGACAGGTAGGCCTCCATATTGTCCCCTACCATGAAGTTCTGGTTTGTGAACTGCCGAAGAATGGTCACTCGTTGCCTTAAAGTAGTCTTCTCGTAGTGCTTCTTCAGAGCCGTCCACATGTTCTTCGCCGTCGTCTTGTTACGGGAAGGCCAATGCCTTCCCATCGCTGGTCTTCCATGCATCCGTTGTTGGTTACGGAGGAGTACTGGATCCACGTGCTTCCAGAACTGCTCCCTCCGCAGCAACGCTTTGACATAGAACGACCATGATTGGTACTTCCAATTTGTCTACTTGACTAAAATGGCCCACTCCATCGCTTCAAGAAAATTTTCGATTCAGCAGCTTCCGATCCCATAACCTGTTTGAGGTTTCAGATCAGGGGTAGCTCGTACATAGCTCGAAACGAACGACTTTTTGTACGAATGCTTGTGAGAAAAAGTTCTTCGTTTCGAGTTCCGCAATACGGCTTCAGGTTCACAAGGAATGGGTTTTCGGGAGAGAATATCTTGAAACTACAAGTCGAGTTGATTGAACTACTAATGCAGATAATATTTATTTCAGCTAGATATTTATATTACATGGTTACTATCTAACGTACAAAGTTCCACGAGTTCCTGTTCTAATTAGTTAATGAGCTTTGTGGCGGATGTTACACTGCGTCTGCCGCTTTGGATTTTATACGAAGGAACTGGATTTGAGTCTTTCCATTTGACTGCACAGCTGATCTGGCAGTGGGCAAAACTTGTAGCTGTTTCGTCAGGGAAAAAATATATTCAACATTTTAGAACTATGCCAAAATCTTTGCTACGCTGGTTTGCTTCAACGAATGAAAGATCCTGATCAAACTTTTGAATACATAAATAGGCTCGCGGCATTAATGGATACTCGAGAATCTGCCATTGGGTACAACGAGATTGCGGATAGGGTATATTCGGAGAAAACATTTAGGATTAAATGTATGGATTATTTCCTTGATTACTGAGGGAATTTGTACGAAATAGCCTTGAGTACCCGGTTGAATTGACGGAGTGCTGCATTTTTAAAGGATTTTTTAGTTTAGTATTTTCAGCTACATGTCAAACCGGAGATTACGGAAACTTGTGAGACTCGAACACCGGAACAAGCGATCAAGTTTGTCATGGCTTGGCCACTCTCTCTGTGGCTTGGCTACCTCTGGGAGATAATCGTGGTGCAGCAGGGGTGGAAACGGTGATGTTCGTTAATTTGAAGTCCAACTGGTCTGGTCCAGGAGCAAGGTGATACATTGTGCACCGGTAGTAAAGAATCGCTAGGCAAAGCTGAAACAACTAAAGACTAAGACATCCTTAACATTGTTTAATCCTCACATATGTGAAGATTAAACAATGTTAAGGATGTCTTCAGTCTTTTGTTTCAGCTTTGCCTAGCGATTATGTATATCAATATGTATTGATTTCTTAGAAAACATAAGTTAGGCGTTAAATTAATCGGTGATAGGTTTGTTATTATCCTTCAATGATATTTAAGGGGATATAGTTTGTAAGAACTATAAGTGTTGTGTCCGTACTCGCGTTGCGTTTCCGTTGAGTATCCTTCAATGAGTTAAAGTTTTGTTTATATTCACAAAAATGTAACCAATAACGTGTCTGATAATAACAATGATAACATGATAATATTTCCACATATCTACAAACCACACCGGTGTACAACACACCCATTAGAGACATTTTCATCTTCATTCTCTTGTTTGTTTCCATTTCATCTCATCAAAAATCAAAGTCTACAAACTAGCTGAAGGTACAACAAGATACATTAAACGATTCGTGTGGGGTTCCCCGGTTTTAGTCGTGTGGTGGTCTTAGCACGTTGTCCATTTCCATTCTTGGATTACAGTTCTCCTGGGCGCTGGGGCTATGCAGCCTGTTAGTGGGATGGAAAGGTTAGAGTGGGTAGTTGATAAGTACGATTGTTGTAAGCAGCATGGGTTAATAGTTTTAGCATACGAGGTTCAATGATCTAATGATTAGTGAAAGAATGCTTGTTCGTTTATGAGCTTAATATTGATAGGTTAATTGAAGACAAATAATTTACGATTATACTGTTTTCAGTCATTTGACGCTGTAGCGAGTTGCCGCTCACTAAACTCAAGACATCCCAGGTAACCAATACGCAGTTCCAAAGCGTCTTTACGGCAGCCTATCAATCAATTTAGTCGCCTTAAATGCATCATAAATGCCACTTTTGGCCCAATATACGGCTGCTTTACTTCAATGCTATGGTAATGCTTCATTAATGCTATCTTGCATTCGAAATGCTTATTACAGGCTACAAGCATTAAAATAGCATTCGAAATGCAACTTTACAACAGATAGCATTCAAGATGCTGATATAATGCTTGTAGCATCTGAAATGCAGATTCAGGGTTGATTTACTGCATGTGCTATTGCTTATTGGTTACCTGGGATGATAAAACAACTGAGTCTAGTTTTAGATCAAATGTTGACCCAGTGACCGGACGACGAGAAGGGAAAGATGGTGACGTTCAACGGTCGATGACCGAAGAACATGAAGCTATCAGAACTGGTATGCAGTGCTTGCAGGTGAAGTGAATAATTTTACGCGTTGTGTTCTTCAACGTAATTTGGAGGGTCATCGGAACACGAACGTTCATCTCCTCTTCTTGATAACGGTAGATGTCAGCGGAGAGTCTATCACTTCTACTACATAAATTACAAATTTGGACTCGTTGATCAAGCTGAGATCATTGTCGCAACAGCAGCGAATGCAGTACACTCAGAGATCAACGCATTACCGCCCAAACACAATGATAACGGAAACGGAATGGCAAAACGCAAGTTTGACAGTTGTTGCAAATGACTTCGATATGTCCAATTAGGATCAGCATGGATTTAGCCTGTTTTCTTGTCGGCAAGCAGGCTTACTCAGATCGGGCTTTGCCGATTTCCGTTGCCGTTCAGGTTCCGCTATCATTGTGTTTAGGCCATTAGCCGCTCCCCTGGATGACTCTGTTCCACCGAGTTGAACGAAACGTGCTTCGGGTGGTTACTATAACTGAGGAGCAAGAGAATTAGGTACACAACGCAGCTTCGATGATTTCATTCCGCTCGTTGAACATCGTCGATTGTATGGTTGTAGATGTTCTTCGTCTTGGTCGTCCCGGTGACCGGAAGCAGTAATCAAAGGTTTCACTTCGAAATCGTCCGCACTACCGTTATTGAAGACATAGCAGACCCTGCCGTTTTAAAAATATAAGATGGGGAGATGATCCCAAGATAGCAGTATAAAGCGATTCCGATGAATTTGTTCGTGGATAATGGCGATTAAACTGATTCGGTAGGTTGGCATGTCTGCTACAGATAATTGTTGCATTGGTTTGGAAAACTTCGGTTGAATTGGTCGTCCGAAAGCTGACGATTTGCAAACCTCGCCGCCAACGGTTCCTTCAAGGCATCGTGTTCCAGTATTCGACTACGATTGAACGTCCTAACCTGCACCTGCGCTTGCGTTCAGATACTCGATCTTGTCATACTGACTACTGATATACTTTTGGTCGGTCCGGTTGCTGGCCAGCAGCTTGACCAGATCTTTCTTTTCGTTGTTCGGGGTGGACTGCGAGTTCGTCACGAAGTGCACCGGAACAGGTTTGGTTTGGTTGCAGGTCGTGAGAAAGACATTTGCAACGTAGATTTTCCGTTGATTTTTTTTCTGACGTTTCGTTGTATATAAACAAAGTATCGCAGTGTTACCAGAAAAAGCTTTTCATTTCTTGGTGAAAACCTCTTTACAGAGTTGCCAAAGCGCCTCATATTTGTTCCACATGGTTATATTCACCATAAAATGTGGAACAAATTGGAGCCTTAAAAAATTTGTAACAAAATGAGGAGTGCATAGAAAAAAAAGTTATTAACGCTAACGTTATGAGAAGTTCATTGTCTTTAAAGGAAAAATATAAAAAATAGGGGTTAGGTCTGACGAGAAAGGTCTATTAGGCTTTTTGACGTTTAATCACCTTTCTTTTTCTAGCACATGCAGAGGAATGATGGTTTGTTTTCCTCCAAAAGATGTTCCTTCTTACTTGCACTCCTTTGATCTAAATGGCACTGTAGTGTGCGTGCGTTCAAGGTCACTAAGCCTAATATGCTGAATAGGCGGTTAAGTTCAGTAACCATAAAAATGGCAACTTTCACGAACAAAATTGGTATTTATATACCAACTGACCGAGTGCAGACAGTAAAAAACCTTTAAATGACAATATGGCATACATTAACAATATGTGTTAATGTAGAGGTTATATGGTGAAAACGAGATTAAACTATTTGAAACAATAACATAAATTGTGATAATATATCTAACATCAGAAATATAGTTTTCACTATATAGCAAATTGTTTTTAATTATGCGGGTTTTCCATTTTCATTTCATTAGTGATTTCAGGACGCTTTCTAATCACCTTTGCATTCCAAAACAATTTATCTTAATGAATGAATATTATTAAATCAATTATAGGCTCAATATGTTTTTCAGAAGTTCAGCATGACATTTATATTAAAATTGCACTTATGAACTTCAACTACTGTCTTCATAAAAGACTGGCATGCGCTCATAAGCAGTAGAGGATTATATTTTGTTTCGTCCAGGGTGAGGCCAGGCACTACGTTGTGATTTTACTTTCTGAGAACGACGATGACGAACGGAAGAAAACGGACTACTTTGTCGTTGTTAATTTATTACCACCGAGAGGCAGCGTGCCAACTCGGTGGGTACCTTTTAAAGACGATAAAACACCACGTAGGGATTTCACCAGTAGTTTTTTGTGGTAAGAACGACCATAAAATTAGTGCCGTGACCAGGATTTCGGTCAGAAAAAGTTCTGGAACATTCTTGTGGCTTCCGCCATTGCGAAATCTGTGCATAGTCTACCGCTGAAGTCGCGCCATTGTGTCACCATTCCCGGGCTTTGAAGAAGACGTTCTTTGTTATACGTTGCGAGGACAAATTGCGCCATTGCTGCTCGACCGTTGGCGCCATCACTTCAGGCAACCGACGCCAACAGGCTACAAAAGACGTATTTGTTCTGTGCCATTGTGCTCTAACCGACGATTGTTTAATCCTACGTGAACGTGCTCATCCAACTGGGACTCATACGGCATAGTTGTGGACTTAGCTGGCAATTTCATTGCCATACCGGATCGTCGAAGACAGCTGAGGTATCTTCGCATGCAACCTGATCTGTGTACAGGTCAAAAAGTGCTCAAAATCGTTCCTGTTGGCAGAACTTAATAAATTCAAGGTATTTCTTGCCTTGGACAAGGTGAGTACCTTTCCAAGAAACTATTTCTATATCGTTCGATCTACCGTGGTCAACTTTTTGTGCAGATTCGACCTGTTGCGGACTTCACCGACCATTCCTGCGTCATCGACCATCTATCATGGCAGAACAAGCTGTCGTATTCGCTAGAAGAAGCTCACTGCTCGCTACACTGGGTCGGGTAGAGGCGTTCATCACGAACTACGATGCTGTGCGGGACCAAGGGCAAGTACCGCTAATATTGAGCCACATCGACAACATCTGGGCTGGCTTGGAGGCCGTGCAGACACAATTAGAGGACGCTGCACCGACTGAAGAGGGTAGAGTAATACATGAGGAAGTCCGCGCCGATTATGAATCTCGACTGTTTACAATAAAAGCAGATTTGCTTTCTAAGTTGCCTACCACCTCAATCAATGCTCGCAATTCCGCTCAAGTTAACTCGACTCTCTCTGGGATCAAGCTTCCAACTATCTTTCTACCGGAATTCGACGGGGATTACCAGCAATGGCTCGCTTTTCATGACACTTTCGTCGCATTAATCCACTCTAACGCCGATGTTCCCGATATACAAAAGTTCCACTACTTGAGGGCAGCTGTTAAGGGAGAAGCTGCGCAGTCCATCGAATCGATAGCGATTAGCTCCGCGAATTACATTCTAGCTTGGGAAGCACTCTTCGAGGTTCCACGGATGAAGAAGGGGTCCGCTGCTACGCTTCACGGGTTGGTTGATGAATTCGAGAGGCACGTAAAAATCCTTCGACAACTTGGGGAACCTACCGATTCTTGGAGCACCGTCCTTGAACACCTGCTTTGTACAAGACTGCACGAAGATACACTCAAGGCGTGGGAGGACCATGCATCTACAGTGAAGGATCCACACTACAGCGCCCTGATCGAATTCCTGCAACGGAGAATGCGGGTGTTGGAATCCATTTCCGTGAACCACCATGTTTCATCGAATTCCGTTCTGTCTACTGCGTCGTCTTCAAAGAAACAACCACCGACTATTCGTCTTTCGTCGTGCTCGTCTACTGCTAGTACAGCGAAAAGATGTCCTGTCTGCAATTTACCACATCCGTTGGCCAGATGTTTCAAATTTCAACGCCTTCCACATTCTGAACGTCAGCAGATTGTTAACGCGAAGCGTCTGTGTCTCAACTGCTTAAAGATCGATCACTCATTCCGCAATTGCCCTTCGGAAATGAATTTCAGACATCGTAATCGTCGTCACCATAGTCTTCTGCACTACGATGCATCGGATACCAGCCGCAAGTCCTCGAGCGACAATTCTACGGTATTTTCAACAGCTTCCGCGACACCAGTGCTCCATCAAAGCCCATCGCTACCACCAAAAAGGTCCGAACAATCGATGGTGACTGCAACAGAGATAGTTCCGGTTGTTCAAACTAGTGCACCAGTACAGCAGCCAAGAGACAAAGTGTTCCTATTGACCGTTATCGTGAACATCGTCGACGCCTACGGTCAAGAGCACCCCGCGCGGGCTCTCCTGGATAGCGCGTCACAACTAAACTTGATAACCGAGCGGCTAGCAAGCATTCTACGTTTGCGACGAAGCAACGTAAATATTACGGTCCAAGGAGTCGGCAAATTGTGTAAACCGGTTCGACAGTCAGTGTGCACAGAAGTTCGCGCTAGAAATCAACAGTTTGCGTGCGATGTCCAATTTTTGGTAATGGACAAGGTGACTGCAGACCTTCCATCACAGAACATTATCACAGCAGGATGGAACATCCCGTAGGAACTTATATTAGCCGATCCTGCTTTCAACAAATCGCAGCCGGTCGACTTAGTGCTTGGTGCGAAGCACTTCTATTCAATCTTTCCCAACGCAGCACGTCTTCAGTTGGCCGCGAACCTTCCCGTCCTCGTAGACAGCGTTTTCGGTTGGATAGTCGCTGGCTCATCTTCGCAAGTTCACACGGATGTCACATCTGACACGTATGCAGCTAATTTAGTATCTATTTCAATGCTTTCCCTCGAAGAAAGCATCGAGCGCTTCTGGAAATCCGAAGAGCTGATTATTAATGATGGCTATTCCGTAGAAGAACGACACTGTGAGGCAGTTTTTCAGTCTACGGTTTCACGTAATGAAGATGGTCACTACATCGTTCGAATGCCACGTCAACCTGACTTTGACATTAAGCTTGGTGCGTCAAAAGCTAATGCGCTTCGTCGATTCGAACTATTGGAGAAGCGACTCCAACGTAACGAAAAGCTGAAGCAAGATTACCACGCTTTTATGCAGGAATACCTCAAGCTTGGCCACATGCGATTAGTCGGAGCTCACGAAGAAAAACTGTGGCTGTTGTAGGAGACATCGCAAATATGTATCGCCAGGTTTTGCTGCATCCGGACGACAGATCTCTAGTACGCATTTTCTTCCGCTTCTCTGCTCAGAATCCAGTACAAATCTGTGAACTACTTACCGTTACGTATGGGCTGGCACCTTCATCTTACCTGGCAACACGCACCTTACAACAATTGGTGGATGACGAAGGCCACGCATACACACTTGGTGGCCCAGCGTTGCGTAAGAACTTTTACGTAGACGACTTCATCCGAGGAGCACACTCAGTGGAAGGAGCTATTCGGTTACGAACGGAGATGATGGAGCTACTCGCCAAAGGAGGCTTCGAACTTCGCAAGTGGACATCGAACGAGCTGGAAGTCTTAAAGGGTCTTAATGACGACCAAATCGGAACGCAGTCGTCGCTTGAATTTAGCACCAATGAAACCGTGAAAGCCTTAGGAATATGCTGGGAACCAGATGCCGACAATCTACGCTTTGACTCTAACATCGACCTGTGCACCGATTTTGCAACGAAGCGATCGATCCTGTCGGCCATATCACGCCTTTTCGACCCTCTTGGACTTATCGCAACGAAGATGGGAAAATAACCGTAATGAACTCCCAATAATCTCTACGTACCGTGTAGAACGCTACGCGCTTTTACCGAATGCAGCTACACGTTTTCTCCGACGCCTCGGTATCTGGTTACGGTGCATGCATCTACACCCGCTGTACGAAAATCCTGCTGATTTGGTGTCACGTGGAATGACCATAGGGACTTCATCGAGAGCAAGCTCTGGTGCAACGGACCCGATTGGTTAGCTCATAAAGCTGAAAACTGGCCAACATCCAATCCTCCACACATACCCGAAGCTGAATTAGAAGTTCGAACTGTGTCTGCATCAGTAATAACAACACCGTCAATAATTCCGTGGTTCCTTCGCTGGTTCTCCTACACTCGCCTGCTTCACGTTATCGCTTACTGCCAGCGGTTCATCACCCACTGCCTCACGAAAGCCCGCACTCAATCGAGCATACCCCAACCGACCAGCAGCCTGTCCTTTCAGCAGAGAGCGGAAGCCAAAATGACATTGACTCGTAGGGCACAAACCGACGCCTTCGCCTCCGAAATCAAAGCCCTGCAAGAAAACCAAGTAGTTGGAAAGCGTTCTCCACTAGTTCGTAGACTAGTTCGCAGCATCGTACATGCCTGTTTCCAATGCTATCGTTTGAACCCCGTACCCACACAGCAACAAATCGGCCAATTACCTGCAGCGAGAGTGATTCCCAGCCGTCCGTTCAGCATAGTAGGAGTGGATTACGCTGGTCCTTTCTATCTAAAGGCCATCCACCAACGTGCCAGTCCCACAAAAGCGTATTTGTGTCTCTTCGTTTGCTTCGCAACGAAAGCGGTGCACTTGGAGCTAGTCAGCGAGCTATCCACTTCTGCGTTCCTGGCTACGCTGCGCAGTTTCATTTTTCGTCGAGGCCGGCCATTGCACATACATTCGTATAACGGGAAGAATTTCGAAGGCGCCAACAACGACATCACGGAATTGTTTTCGATGCTATCCAACGACAAAAATCAAACGCAAATCATGTCATCTTGAGCCGCAGAGGGAATAACGTGGCACTTTACTCCACCGAAAGCTCCTCATTTTGGCGGATTATGGGAGTCGGCCATCAAGGTAGCCAAGAAGCATTTGTACCGTCAACTCGGTTCATCACGATTATCATACGAGGAACTATGCACTCTTCTCGCTCAAATTGAGGCCATCATTAATTCCCGGCCACTGCTTCCGGTAAACGAGGACCCCGACGATTTGGCCGCATTAACTCCAGGACACTTTCTCATCGGTACGTTGCTTCTCGCCCTGCCCGACCCAGACCTACGCACAATTCCAACCAGTCAACTAGACCATTACTGGAAACTACATGCGCAAACCGAGCTGTTTTGGCAGCATTGGCAGAAAGAATATCTTCAAGAACTCCAGTTAGACACCAAAGGCTTCCTGAAGAACGAGAGCATCCTACAGAATCGAATGGTCATCGTCGTCGACGAGCAGCAGCCTACAACTCGTTGGCCTCTCGCTCGAATTATCGCAGTCCATCCTGGGAAGGACAGCATAGCCAGAGTGGTAACTTTACGCACGTCGAAGGGAATCATCAAACGGCCGTGTACTAAAATCTGCATGCTGCCTTATGATCCTGCCATTCGCAACACCGAAAACAATCATCCAGCATCGAGCAACGACCGATTAGATGAACATCAGTAGAAATAACAGTAGCAGATGAGTCCAATTCCACCAGTGTATAAGAAATTCCTAAAATTGTTGAAATTTGATAAGAGTTACTTGAATTGAATGTCATTCAGGGCGGCGGGTATGGTCGATTATAGCAAAAGCACAACTAAATTGCATACGATTTCTCAGCAGCTCCCGGACTATCAGCCTACTTGCGTTACTTTATTTCGGCGTACTGGCAGCGCTGTACCCGATCATACTTGACCGACCAATATTAGCTAGGTTAAGGCAAAACATAAAACGCAAGGATAGAGTAATCTTGATTGTCGGATAGAGTGGACGATTAAAGTTATCGCGGATACTTACCTTTACACGAACTAGGAGTACATTGGAAGCTAAAAAGAGAAAAATCTTACCTGCATTACCTGGCGCTGCTTAATCAACCGTTTCCCTGGGGATAGATGCGCACAGCAAAAAAATATGTAACATAAATCAACGTAATTGATGCTAACGTATTAAAAACTGATATAATCGAGGAAATACGATGCACAATGACATCCACTTCATGGAATATTACATCGTTCTTCAAATTACATCAGAACAAATTTTTTAGTTTCATGAATGTAATAATCACATATCAAAAACATAAATATTCCACGAAAACCAATGCACATAAAGGACTCCGCAAAAAATGTTAAATATTACACGATTTTGATGCCTTATCGCATTTAGTTGTTATGTAAAATTAAATCTCGCTACACTGCCAGATTTGTTCTTGTTTTTTTTTTCATCTTCGGCAACACAGTTTTCTTGTCAAAACAAATAGCGAATTCGTTTTTGATTCAGTTCTAAACTGGATCGGGTATCGAAATTGGGTCGGCTTGTTGTGTGTAAAACGTCAGTATGTATGGTTTTATTTGTAACTGGTATCGGATTGAGGTTTGCACTGACAAAAAATTCGGGTATCGCAAGTTGGAACTAATTCCAATCTAGGTTCAAATACGAATTCGATAAAAGTCAACCGTCACGGTCACGGTATCGTTGCATCCGAAAGCTGAACCTTTTGAACCGTGCGAAATTGTTGTGCAGCCGTATACAGATGATGACGAAATGGAGAAAGTGAAAATTGTAAACCCTCGCCATCAATCCCTCTGAGACGAACAAATATTCGGCTGCAATCGGTAAGTTTAGGATCCGCAGGTGTATCAGGAGATTTTATTCATCAGCCATTTTTATTCAAATTAGAACAAGAACCCCAAGGTAGCCACATTTTGTCGAGTGGTGAATCGCCTGTATCATCTGAACCGATGCCTTCTACTGAAGAGCCGATGTTATGCTTGGAAACGGATGCAATCGTACCGACACTGCAGATTCAAGGCGGTTTGGATTTGTACAAGGTGCTGGTGAAACGAGAAAAATCTCCGGCTGAGTATGATTCGGATGCGAGTGACAAGAATGAAGACTTCAACATGTCCGACGGTGTGGAATATGGACCAGATGGATAATTTGCGATAATTCGAGCGACGGAGGAAGTAAAGGAAATTATAGTGGAAGTAAACAAGGTGAAAGCAATGCAAACCCACCAGAATCATCTAGGGGAAAGTAGTGGTGGATCATCTTCGCTTGCTAGTGGATCGATATCAAGGTCGAGAATGAAAAAAATAAGGATGAATCGGCTTATGGAGAATATCGTAGTAAAAACTGAAAAACCGGACGAAGACACGAAAGATCCGTCACTGGCTGAAACACATTTCGATTTTGTTGGACAGCACTTGCATAGAACTTGTTGCTTACATAGAACATCGATCGGATATCTTTTTACTCTGTCTTTTTCCCGGGTATCAGTACCATTGCAAGAAATCGCAAGATTTCATCACTCATATTTCTAGAAAGCATAGCCAAGTTTTTAATTCCAATCTTATTTTTAATAATATAATCATCCTTGTGTTTTAATTTCCGCTGTAAACCTTTTTTTTTTCATTCGATAATATCCGACAATAACATTTACACTGTAAGTTTTAAATTACTCCCTTTACGTCGCGGCTTTGTTGTACGTCGTGATGATTCACGTTGTCTCGATGAGTTACGTTGTCTCGTTTACATCGACCAAATTACATCGATAAGCAGTGCATCATTTTATTGTGTACATCGAGAGAACCTTGTTGAGTATGCAGCCCCTTTGCACTCACCATATCTACCAACCTTGTGAGAGTCGTGTTGCCCCTTCTTTTCGGCAACACCACTGCCTAAAGATAAATATAAACAACAACACTTCCGTTTGTTATTCCACAAGTTCTTATCCCAATAATAAACACGTTTTTCTTTAACTATATATTTTCGTCGTTCTTGTCGGCTTTCCTTGTGTGGCCATCCGAAATATCCCTTCAGGTTTTGGGCCCGGGATACGTTTTGTCGGTTCCGTCGCGTAATCGGGTGGAAGTGATTTCGATGGAGGAGGAAAAGCAAGATCGAGTGTTTCTGCCGGTTTTCGACGGCTCTAACTTTTCCGCGTGGAAGTTCAGAATGCTCGTTCTATTAGAAGAGCATGAACTAGTGAAGTGTGTTCAGAGCTACGCTGCGGATGTTGAAGAGCTGAAGGCTGATCCGGCGGATAGCCAGGAGCAGAAGAATAAGAAAGTGAAAGATCGTGAGAAAAGGGCAAAGAAGGACCGCAGATGCAAATCCCTGCTTGTGGGGCGAATTCATGATTCGCAGTTGGAGTACGTTCGCGACAAACAGCACCCGAAAGACGTGTGGAATGCGTTGCATCGCGTTTTTGAGAGGCATAGTGTAGCGAGTAGAATGCATCTAAAGCGGCAGATGCTCACTCTTCGGTATGAATCAGGAAGTTTGCAGCGACATTTTCTCGTTTTCGACAGATTAGTGCACGAGTACCGGGCAACTGGTGCTGCTCTAGATGAGCTTGATGTGGTGTGTCACCTTCTCTTAACTCTCGGTTCGTCTTTTTCGGCGGTTGTCACGGCACTCGAAACGATGCCGGAAAGTCAGAAGAGTTTGTCAAGTGCCGGCTCCTAGACGAAGAAACGAAGAAGAAAAGCACCGAAGTGTGCACGGTGAAAAATGAGCAAGCCGCTTTTTCTGGCTCAAAGCAAATGCCGAAGAAGAAAAGGTTCAAGTGTCTTGGCTGTGAGCAAGAGGGCCACAAATTAGCGGAGTGCCCAGTGAAGAAGAAAGAAGAAGCAAAGAAGAAGGAAATAAACAAGTCGAAGGCTCACGTAGCAGAACAAAGTGAAGTGTGTTTTGCTGGGCTCAGCAGGGGCAGTGCTTGTTCGGATGGGTCGAACAGAGTTGATTGGTATATCGACTCAGGTTGTTCCGACCATTTGGTCAATGACAAATCGCTTTTCGTTGAATTAAAAGAGCTGGAACAGCCGGTGGAGATCGCGATCGCCAAGGATGGTGAGACAATCGAAGCGAAGCAAGCGGGAACGGTGAAGGTGACTTCCGTCGTGAATGACAAGGAGATAAAGTGTTCCGTTGGAAATGTCCTCTTCGTACCAGAACTTCGATGTAACTTATTTTCTATAATGCGTTGTGATGAAGCTGGTATAAAGGTAGTTTTCGGAAGTGAATCGGTTCAAATCTATCGTGATTCGGAGATGGTTGCCACGGGTTCACGCGTAGGGAAGCTATACCGTTTGGACTTGTTCGTTGACGGTCGAAAAGCAAGTGATTCCTTGTTATCGTTCGGACATGTGCCAGAAAATCTTGAGTTGTGGCATCGGCGTTTCGGCCACTTGAATGCGCGAAGCTTGGAAAAACTAATCAGTGGAGATATGTGCGATGGTCTGAAGCTGAACGGTCGCAAAAAGAACGAGAATGTTGTTGTGTGCGAGCCATGTGTAGCCGCAAAGCAGACCCGGAACCCGTTTCAAGTGCGCAAGGAACCGAGGTCGTCGCGTATCCTCGAACTTATTCATTCGGACGTTTGTGGACCGGTGAAGCCGATCGGTGTTGGTGGTATTAGATGCTTCGTGACCTTCATTGACGACTGGAGTCATTTTGTGATGGTGTTTTTAATAAAGTCAAAAGACGAAGTGTACGATTGTTTCCAACAGTATGCCACGCTGGTTTCGGCGAAGTTCGGACGAAAAATCTCGCGTTTTCGGTGTGACAACGGGGGCGAATATAAAAACCGCCCGTTTGTGCGGTTTTGTGAATGAAGCGGAATCCAGATTGAGTGGACGGTCGCACACACTCCGGAACAGAACGGTGTGTCTGAACGGATGAACCGCTCTCTCGTTGCGCGAGCGCGGGCAATGTTGGAAGACTCTGGTGTGAATAAGTGTTTCTGGGGGTTTTCCGTGCAGACTGCGGCTTATCTGTTAAACCGTAGTCCATCCAGTGCTATTCATCCTGAAATGACTCCGTACCAACTGTGGGAAGGGTCCAAGCCAGACGTCCAAAAACTGCGTGTCTTTGGTTGCACCGTTTTCGTACACATACCGAAAGAGCAGCGAGGTAAGTTGGACACAAAATCATGGAAAGGATTATTCCTGGGCTATGCACATAACGGTTATAGAGTATGGCATCCAACGAATAGTGGTTCTAGAGCAGGATCGGTATCGGATTACGAGAGCTTTATCGAGGAAGACCGTTCGGCAGGAGATTCAGCATCTGGGTCAAGCCGTGGCAGTAAAAATGATCAAGTGGAATCCAGCAGCACTTGTAGACCAATGCGCGATCGGATACCCCCAGTATGGCAAGCTGACTATGAAATGGAGTACGCAGCGTATGCGTTGAACGCCACAACATTTGTCGAGGATTTGCCGAGAACGTTGGCTGAAGCGAAAGCGCGGAAGGATTGGCCGAAGTGGGAAGCTGCCGTCAGAGAAGAGATGGCAGCTTTGAAGAAGAACAAAACTTGGACTTTGACCGAGCTGCCCGGAAATCGTAAGCCGATTACAAGTAAGTGGGTCTTTAAAATAAAGCCTGGCTTAAATGGGGAACCAGATCGCTATAAAGCCCGACTAGTGGCTAGGGGTTTTAGCCAAAAGTTTGGCTTCGACTATAGCGAAACCTACTCGCCGGTTGCTAAACTTGACACGTTACGGTCAGTTTTTGCGATTGCTTGTCAAGAAAAATTGGTAGTGCATCAAATGGATGTGTGCACTGCCTTTTTGAATGGGTCACTTACAGAGGAAATTTTTATGGTTCAGCCAGAAGGATTCGTCGAAGGCAAGAACTTAGTCTGTCGCCTGGAAAAGTCCCTGTATGGCCTTAAACAGGCTTCTCGTGCCTGGAACAGTCGATTCCACGGCTTTGTGATGGATCGTCTTGGCTTCCAGCAAAGCGCCAATGATCGATGCCTCTATTTCCGTGGATCCGAAGCGACTCGAGTTATAATCGTTCTCTATGTGGATGATATTGTAATTACTGGATCGTCTTTGAAGGTAGTGCAGACCGTGAAGAATTGCCTATCCAAGGAATTTCAGATGAGGTGTTTTCTTGGGATGCAGGTGGACTGCAATCGGGCTGGCGGTGTGATGAAGATCACTCAGCGGAACTATTTGGAGAATGTTCTGAAGCGATTTAAAATGGAGGACTGTAAACCGTGTTCAACGCCTATTGAGAACCGATTGAAGCTGCCGAAAGGAAACGAACAGAATCGAACTAAGAACCCATTCAAGGAACTTGTTGGTTGCTTGTCATATGCGTCTTTAACGACTAGACCAGACATAGCAGCTGCAGTGAATTTCTATAGCCAATTCCAGAGCTGCCCCAGCGATGACCATTGGACACATCTGAAAAGAATTCTACGCTATGTTAAAGGATCGCTTGATTTTGGTCTGGTTTTCTGTGCAGATGCAGCAGCGCCTTTGTTGGAGGTCTTTCCGGATGCTGATTGGGCCAATGATTCCTCTGATAGACGTTCCGTAAGTGGAGGTGTGTTCAAGGTGTTCGGATGTACAGTCAGCTGGCTGACCAGGAAACAGCAAACCGTCGCACTTTCGTCAACAGAGGCTGAGCTATCAGCGCTCTGTACTGTGACCTGTCACGAGATGTGGTTGAGTCGTCTTTTGCGCGATTTGGGATACAGTAGCAAGGAACCGATCTGCGTTTACGAAGATAACCAATCTGCTATGAGGATCGCTAAGGAGTCTAAAGATTTTGGACGTGTCAAACACATTGATTTGAAGTTTCATTTTCTCCGGGACTTGATAAGCGATGGATGTATTGTTTTGAAGTTCCTTCCGTCTGCTGACCAGCCTGCAGATATGATGACGAAAGGCCTACCAGTTGCAGCATTTCGACGTCATCGTTCCGGTATTGGATTGGTGGACTGCAGTGGCTGAGCAGGGGTGTTGAGTGTGCAGCCCCTTTGCACTCACCATATCTACCAACCTTGTGAGAGTCGTGTTGCCCCTTCTTTTCGGTAACACCACTGCCTAAAGATAAATATAAACAACAACACTTCCGTTTGTTATTCCAAAAGTTCTTATCCCAATAAAAAACACATTTTTCTTTAACTATATATTTTCGTCGTTCTTGTCGGCTTTCCTTGTGTGGCCATCCGAAATATCCCTTCAAACCTAACATTACACAACCGATGGAATGACTTATGTGCATCTGATTCTGTGTAATATTCAACAACTGTTTTTGCTGTGCGCTGAAACTCAAAAATAAAACACAACGTAGGGATTTCACCAGTTGTTTTTTGTGGTAAGAACGACCATATTTAAATGAGTATGTGTAGTGGTATCACAGAGAACAGACGTTCATCTTCGGACTGCTACTTGTGTAAAAGATTAAACAGACATTTCAAATGTATGTCGTTATGCTCCTGGCAGGTGGCGCTGCAGTTGTGTGATAACTGTCATGTAAATGTTTCTCGATAAAATGCCTAGCACATAACCTGAAAATTTTTGTTTGTTTTTCTCTGCACTTGCTTCTTATACCGGCTGCCCATATTAACTTTTACACACGTTTTTCAAGAAAAGGTATATGGACATCAACGTCTGTTCTCTGTGGTGGTATTATGATGACATGCAAAAAATACGCTGTAGAAACTACCATTTTAAGGGTTAAGCACCAACAATTTTCACCTGACTATAAACGCGTTTGTTTTTACCATGCCTGCGGTTGAAGTCAACCATAGTGGGGTTGATATCAACACGAGGTCTGTCAAATATACCACAAATGTTGAAGGTTGTACCATAAACGTAGTAAATTTGACTGAAATTATATTTTACATACATATATTATATTCAAAATTGATCATTGTGCCAATATTTAAAAATTATATAAATTATATATACCACTACATTCAATAACAAAGGGTAAGGACAGGGTGCCAGACGAAGTGAAGGCTGGATACGGGATTCGTGGTAATCTGGTCCAAGTCATGGATGAAAACTGCATTTTCCTTGATAGAAATCATCAGATCGAGATCAGTGAGGGTCTAATTGTCTTCAGACAGTCTACAGCGAGTTTGCTAACCCTATTTTTAACAAATTGATTTTTTTTTATTCAAAAGGGGGATGTTTCTGAGAGTCTCAAAATAATCATTGATTACCATTGATTAAGTTAACCATTGATAAAGTTTACCCGCTAAGAAAAAAGTACCCAACGGAGCAGTTAAGTGTGGGAAGCCAAAATTGGGTAAAGTTATGTTTACCTGCCGTTGGGCACAAATAACTTACTTTTGGGTAAAATTTTACCTTATAGTAAGTCATTTGTACCCAACGGTAGGTAAACATATCCATACCCAATTTTGGCTTCCCACACTTAACTGCTCCGTTGGGTACTTTTTTCTTAGCGGGTACACTTGCTGTAATTACGGCAACGACACGCTTCCGGAAGGCACGGCAGGTGCTAATAATCAATTTATCCCCAGGTACGGGTCAATGTTTGTCTGAGGCTTGCTTTACTCGGGTGGTGTTTAGAACAGGCACGTTTTATGCTCATCGGCCACGTCTTTTACCGGGTGTTTCGGACAGGTAAAAGGGTGGGCTCGTCTTGATAGCATTAGTAACAGCTTCAAGCTGAAATTTATTCTTAATTAAGTTACTGACGACAAAAGAATGCAGACTTACATATTCGTGTTCCTTTCCTATTTGAGGTCAAAACCTGTCTTCTGACTACCGCTGACTACCTGATATTATATCTGCCCTACCGAATGTATTAATCAGTATCTCTACTATCTCCACTATTTCAATTTTACTCACTTTAAGCTTCGTTTCACAGCAATTATTTGAGTAATGCTGCTCTTAATGCACTGACTCCATCTATTGCTCCTATCTGTGATAATAGATTTAGGTTAACAATATTATTAGGAAATTTAATCTCAAATTCATCTTACGCTAAAGGTTTCTCTCACACTGTCTAGTTTAAATTCATTTCGGTTTAGGAACAACTTTAAGGCGTATTATAAACTCCAAATTTAATTTATTTACTAATTATAGCGGTCTATCAATACAATTTCTTCATGGTGCACTTCACAATAAATATATTTATGCTCAGTTTAACAGTTGGCCATGCTATTTCACTGACGTTCATGCTGTCTGTCCGATAGACGTTTATGTATCGGGCGGTACTGAACTCACACCGGTAACTGACATTGCGGTACTGAGCTAATTGTTCAGTGGTCCCGCCACACCGGGAGTGAACTAATATAGCGATCGGTTCTGATTTTGATACGGGATCGATGGTAAACATGCTCCCGTTGGTGAACAGAATTACCTGATTTTTTAGCTTGAGGAAGTTCAAGATTTTCTTACATCACTCGTTCAAGATTTTCTTACATCACTCGTAGCTCCCGGATGCGGTTTGTAACCATGTGAGTTTTTTTTTCCGTGCCCTCGACCTCGCCCCGCAATCTTCCTTTACAATCTCCCATACCTTAAAGTCGCTGATCCTGTGTTCGTCCGAATCTTCCTTTTGGTGACAGCGGTAAACCTCGGAATACGGGCTGTGACCAGAGCTGGTAAATCTCACGGCCATCATGTGACGATGAAAAAAAGGCCATCATGCAGTCATGAGATTTTTTCTCATTCGATTTTGTTTCCGAAATTTCTTACTAGTTTTCTTCAAATTAGCCAAGTTATTGAATGGTGTCGACCTAGTGGAAATTGTTTTTGAAGTTTTGAGATGAAACTCACAATTATATCAATAAATGTGCTTGTAGTTGCGATGACCAAAACTCTGTCACGTGCTGTCAGGACAAAAAAATCAATGAGATTTAGAAGAAATCTCCATCATCGTTTTCTAGTCCGATCAGATTTTCGGACGTATTTCGGTAAAAATTCTAAGTCATTTTTCAGTGAAAATTACATTTTCCAGTCCTGGCTGTGACCACCTTCGTGGATAGTTGTTCTTTCTTTTCTCGGGCTAAGTTCCTTTTCACGGTCCACGGCATTGTGTGTACAGGTGAAACGGGAACCTTATTTGTGCCATGGTGTATACATTATCACGCATACGGTACTGCCCTTTTTTTTCTCACTGAAATGTTATTCCATTTTCGTAGAAAGTGGATCAACCAGGGGGTAAGTCACTCGGCCATCATGTGTTAACACCCTCAAAAATACAATCCGCCACACTTCAATCACACCCGCCACCACATGAAAGATAGATTCATTTCTGGCAACACTTACACGAATCGATTGTTTGTTTTCTCACTTTTTTGTTTCCGTCTCGCTTGTACTGATGTGATTTAGATGATGCATAAGTGTGCGTGTATTTAACGTTAAAAAGGTCCATGGTTGCATACATTTTCGATTGTAGTATTGACAGATAAGTTTAAACACAGAAGCACCTTCCGATACTCCGAAACACCTTTCGACAGACTGAAACACAAACACAACGTGGCAGAGTGACTTACCCCCTGGGATCAACTCAATTTTTATGTTGCTCTACTTTTTACGAAAATTGAGTTGCATTTCCGGGTGAGCAAAAAGTGACAATACAATTCAACTCAGTCTTGTAAGGACATTGTGAATTCATCTTTAGTATTGAAGCTTATGATCACGAAAGAAAAGCTTTATTTACTTTCAAGCGCTATTGCGCCATCTCTGTGTGAACCGACAAACTGCTTCGAACGCGTTTTAAGAATATAAATTTGAGCTCCACTAAGATCTAATTTACTTTTCCTCTGGGCTGGTTGGATAGTTCAGATTGTATCCTTTAGAAACAAGTGACGTCACTGCAGGCAGGGAATCAAAGCTAATTCCAGAGCATATACAATGATGTTCCTGCAACTAATCTTAACAGAACCTAGATTGCCTGATTTCGAGTTGACGGTACCACATAGGGTGTTTTAAGGATTTAAATGTTTTTTAGATCACATTGCGGCGGGAGACATTAAATAACGAATATTAAATTAGGGATTCGGTTTTTTGTCCAGCTGATTGGGAAAGCTGAATTGGGATCGTGTGTTTGAGCGTTAAAATACCCGCCTTGAAATAGTCTCTAGCCGAGCACCGAAACAGCAACAGCAGTCTCTCATTACGAGAGTGGCGATTAAGCTGTTGAATGTGAGAAGCTTTTACATTCGTTACAGTCTCTTTTTAAACGAAACAAGAGTGTATATGTTTGTAAACTGTCCTAATAAAAAAAATACCATAATCTATTTCAAAGAATGGTTTGGTCTTTCTTTATACATGGTTTGTATGTATGATGCCCCGAATAAGTCGCTAAGCAAAATATCCATACAAAATTTATTATGGTGAAACAAGGATTCGCAGCAAGCCGTGCTTCGAGACTGCCGTGTTTAGTATTTGCTGCTTCGTTTTCGCGAAAAACAAAAAAATCAAACAATAATTCGTAATTTAACTTGAACTAACAGTGAAATCATAAAATCTCCGCGTGCATTGTGTAAGCCGTAGTAAATACAATCGATTCCCTCTAGAAATGTGTGAGTGTCGGTATTATTTCCCCGTTTTTTTTTTTTTTTTTTTTGTGCTTCGCCTCCGTACCCGGAAGAAGAGTTACATCAGCTTAATTTTGGTTATTAGTGGTAATATTGTGAACCTCGGGCATAATTTATTAGTTTAGAGTGTTTTTCCGCTTTGACGCGAGTGAATCGATGATTAACAGCAGTTTTGAAGCTCGATATAGAGTCGCCTCATAGCGGGGAATTGCATTATTGGCAGAGTGTGGAGTGAAAAAAAATCAGTGGGGTTGTGTTTAACACACGACCGGTTGACGTAGACTACGTTAAACCGTTTGATTACTTTCGCTTGTTGCATAGCGGAACATTGCAACGCAGGTACTGTATGTACACTTTATCGCGTTATAGATTATTCAGAGTCTGTTTGGAAATTCAAAATCAATAATCCTTGATATTTTTGATAGTTGACAGTCGCAAAAATCCAACGGATTGAAGCAAAAATCTCGAAAATCTATCGAGAAATGATAAAGCTATTAGCGTTTAAACTGTTTTAGTTATTTTCAAATTTTTATTTGACTCCTACCCGCGTAAGGCGTAGTTTGAATTGAATAGCGTGGGTGTGGTCCTAATAAAAACCTCTAGAATAGAGCAAAAATTTCAAAAAATTATCAATCAAGAAACTATTGAATTATCTGCGCCCAGTGTTTCCATTTTTCGTGATTTGGCTGTTATTTGTAAATTGTACACAATGCTCAAGGTATGCAACGGAAAGAAGACTGAAATTAAATAGCAACCGTGTTAAATAGGTCCGCATTTGAATTAAAACCTTCTCGGTCTTTTGAAGAAGCAAGTCATTTCAGCCGTTGCGCGTTGCACCTTACCAAAAGATGGCAACCAAATATCATACACACACAAGCACCTTATTTCGCTCCTCGTGGTGTAACCCACCGGCTACAAAAACATCACTGGCCCAAGCACACCATAGCAAAATTTATGACTGCCTAGCACCGGTTGCCTAGCTAACGGCTTGCTAGCAACAGCCTGCAGCGTAATCAGCTACCTGACCAATTTGTTGGTCGGCAGTGCACCTTCTATGGGACTTGCCACCGCCAGCTGCCAAATCCATAATGGCTCGTTGCTCCGCACAGGTCCTGTACTGCAACACGAATGGTAAAATTTGCGAAGGTGTACCCCTTTTGTATCGTTCACTATGAGAGATGAGACCTCCCTTGTTCACATTTGAAATCTGTGATAAGAAAGTACTGTGCATTTAGTAAATTTAGCCTGCAAAACAAAATTATAAGACATCCCCTTTTATTTTCGTTATTTTCAATAGTTTTAAATTGTTTACGGATAATGTTTGATAGTTGAATTGATACGCGGGAAAATTTTCAACCGATTGATGTGAACATGTTGAAAATCTATCGAGCATTTATTAAGTTATAAGCGTTTAATTTGTAACGAGTATTTTTAGATTTTCAATTGACTCCCTACCCTTACCGTAAGACGTAGTCTACGTCAAAAGAAGACTAGTGCAATATAGAGAACGGCCATTTGCTGGTCAGAAGCAGCAAACACATAATTTTAGGTGCATTCACCTTGGGGTGTACAGAATTTTGTTATGCAGGTTGCATATATAGCGGGCGGTTTAGCAATGTTAATTTTTGCGCATATTTAATCGCGAGTGCATGACATTAATTACCAATCAACGTCGAAAATTTTTATTTTTACGAATGAATAAGACAGTGCGATTGAGGAGGCGGGCATGGTTGAGATCTATCTGATTATAACTATATAACAATAATCTTATTTTCAAATATTACAAAACACGTGCCTGGTTTGGAAATTTTAAATTTCCAAATCGGGAAGTGTGTTGCAGTGCCCTTATCCAAATGATATCGGTAATGTTTACATGCGGGGCTTATTGTATGTGAAAGTAACCTCGGAATGGGCGTGACTCTCCAGACATTCTGAAATGGGTTGCTGGATCTGCAGTAGAGCTATCACTTTCTAGCTCCTGGATTAAAGCTGCTTCCAATGGTCACTTGAATGATTGTTGTAAACAGATTTCTTCCATAATACCATTGCCGGCCGATGGGTGTTAGATTGGACACACACAAAATTTATTATGGTGAAACAAGTGTGTATACACTTAATTTAGATAACCGAACTCGGTAACGAATTAAAAAAAATATTACCGAACTCACAACAGCTAAGTCTCTGTTTTTAACTGGAGTGGTAATATTTTCTCAAGGTCTTACTTTTGTCAGTGTTGCTTTTAAAGCGATAGAAATGCATCAAGCATGTGGATCACACTGAAACTGGCGAGTACCCATTACTGCGTAAAATGTACCCATTTTCGGTTGAAATATGAAGCTCTATAACAAAAACAACAGCTTTTGCTTACATCGCAGCAAGCACTCCCCGCGGACGGTGGAGTTTTCGTGAGCTATCGCGTTATTTCCTCCATTGATTGTCATTTTTCAAGTTAAATTTAAAAATGGTTGCCTATTATTTTAATGGTAGTGCATTTGTGCGCGACTGATTGAAGAACTAATTGTATTCGTGATTTTTGTTTCGAAAAAGACGAGGTGGAAGTATTTGCCAGATAGCGTGCACTATTCCTGGGGAACGGCTTGCCATAATACATGAAAACTCAACATCAGCAATCAGCAGTTCGGTGAGATCTATCTAATTGTAACTAAAGTATAACGATACTCCTAAATACGTGCCATCTTCAAAACGTATAATAATATGCTTTGACGATGGAAGTGTATACACAATACCAATATCCATTCTTATTCCAAACTCTAAAGTTTATTTTCCTGATTATATGAGTTTATGAATGATGCTTTTTAATTTCATTAGCGAGACTAATGAAAGGATTTTGTTTTACACGAGCCTTCAGCCTTTCCTGTTTACAAGCGTTGATATAAACGAGTGCTCAATCCACTGGACTCTTGACCGCAACATTTAAGGTTCGATTTTAGGTTGGTCGGATATTTTATGTTTTCAACATCATTATATTTCATAAGGCAAACTAATGAAATTCATACTGATTTCTTGCAGCGAAAAATCTTAATGCAATCTTATGAATACCGGAAGTTTATTTCGCTTGAGTGTATTATGTTTCTTGTAGCAAAAAAACATGATGCAATGAATATCGAAAGTATATTTTGCTGAGTTTACTGCTGGAATGTATTTCTGGGACTCCATCGCCAGTTAGGGAAGAATAGAGGGAATCAACTTTATAAATAAAGTTTGTGGTATTAAGAGTAATAGCAAAGAAGAATCGTTGGTAATAGCGTAATAGATCATTGCACGATGGCGTCATCAATGCAGTTTTGACAGTTCAGGGAGCTTGTTTACGTGGACTTAGAATATTTTCTGTAAGATCGGTTTGCAATTTTGTGCTCTAAATTTATTACGATTAAGTAAAATTGCCGGAAAACAGTCACTAGTGCTTATTTTTACATCATTTCCTGAATCTAATCATACAGAATACGGAAAAATCCAATGAAAAATTTCGTTTGAGCGGTTCAAATTCTAACACCTTGTAAACAAGCTCCCTGAACTATCAAAAAAGTGAGGTTAATACATTCGGTGCAATGATCTATAGATCATTGCACGGAATGTATTAACCTCACTTTTTTGACAGTTCAGGGAGCTTGTTTACAAGGTGTTAGAATTCGAACCGCTCAAACGAAATTTTTCATTGGCTTTTTCCGGATTCTGTACAATTAGATTTAGGAAATTGTGTAAAAATAAGCACTGGCGTTTGTTTTCCGGCTGTTTTAGTTCAATCGTAATAAATTAACAGCACACAATCTCAAACCGATCTTACCGAAAATATTCTAAGTCCACGTAAATAAGCTTCCTGAACTGTCAAAACTGCATTGATGACGCTCAGCGTTGCCAGGTTTACCGATTTATCGGTATTTATACCGATTTTTATTCTCAATACCGATATACCGACAAGGGGTCTGAAAATACCGATTTCCAACTTTTTATACCGATAAATACCGATTTTCAATGAAAGTTATTTCAACATTATATTTGGTTTATGATTTATCAGCGTGTTTTTTTTAGATTTCTTACCCCTCGCCCTCGCCATTCTTCAAATGGAAAACCCTGCGGCTGCAACTGTGCTCACTGTGCGTACAGTGACCATTCGCTTATTGCAATTTCGTTAATTGAAACGTCTTTTCATTGCAAGTCCACTAATTGCAACGTTTTGCAATTAAAAAGCAATTAACTGTCATATGCAAATGTCAAGCAGTAATCTGTCATTTACGATCTATTGTTCACGAGTTTTTGACAGTCGATTTGACGTTGACAGATGTTGCAATGAGCGAATGCCATTCGCTCATTGCAATTTAAACATGTTGCAATGAACGAATGGTCACTGTATTTTGTTTTTAGCTTTAGCTTTAGCTTCTGTTTTTGTTTCCTCCGTTGCTCACGTGCTATGCGAGGCGAGCGAGAAACGGAAAAAGTTTCAAGTTAGAGTAAATGGATGCCTGCCATTTTAAGCATTTAATTTGAAAGTAGATGTGTTATGGTTGTATGTCTGTGATAAAATTATCGAGTTTAATTATGATATTAAATGCGTTAACAAATGAAGACAGGTTGTAATTTTAAGCATAATACCCAACAAACAATCACTCATCATTATGGCGATTTAATTCAGCAGCGTGTTGAATAATCTCTGAACTATTTTCCATCACAGCTTTTGTTCAGGCATTATTTACACAAATTTCGAGAAGTTATTAAGCTGTCGCCAAATGCTTTTGAACACTGCCAATTGCATATGCTTAAGAAGCAAGTTTGCAGCAATGGAGTTCAGCTGATAATTGAATAACTGCTGTTTTAATGCTTTACAGAACTTGAGGGTAATTCCGAGAGTCGAAGAGACTTTTGTTGAGCTAAGCGAGTGTTTGTTAAGAATAATATATTTTTCTTCAACATCATTGAGCATATTAAAAAAGCTGTGGTGTCTTTTATAGAACTTTTGTTCAACTTTTTTAAATTTTCAAAACTTTGTTGGGGTTTTTGTATGATTTTCCATATGATACAAACATTTTTATTTGGATTTCATATTGTGCATATTTAATTTGATATTATTATGCATAGACATCAACAGAAACATTTTGTAACATTTATTTATTACCATTAAATAGCGAGATTCGAACTATCAACTTTCGTATCCTCAACTACGTGACTTTCCAACTGCGCTATTCTAGAATTGAATGAAGTACAAACGAATCGGCTATATAAGCTCAATGTTATATTTTGAATAGTAGCAGAAGTGATGCTCTTATTGAGCTACATTGATATTCTATTTATAGCGTTGTCTGTATATAAGCAATATCAGTGCTCAAATAAACCTTCTAAATGCTGTTATTAAACATCTGAATTACCAAGCTTTGATGGTTGATGTTCGGTTTTACTACGTGCATTATTGGCAAGGGCATATTGAACAAGAGACGATTAAAAGATATGACAATGTTTTCTGATGTTATTTGTAAACACTGCGCTGTTTTCTATTCTGATGGGCAATGTAAAGGGTTGCCTTTGCGCTATTTGCTTCAAGCAATTGACTATAATTTCAACTCTTGAAAACAGGTCAATACTTTTTCACCAGTACCAAAAATTAAACTCATAAACAAAAACATAGGAATTAACTGAATTCAATGAATATAGCATCATTTATACAGCATAACTATAAATAGGCTATATAAACGATGTTTCAACGGATTTATAAACTGTTATTCGACTCTTTGTTGAACTGTGTAAATTTAGTTACATATAAATACTAAAATAGCTTTTAATAAGCATGTTATTCAAACAAAATGAAACACTTGAAATAATGTTATTGTTTCAATTGAAGACATGGTTATTCAGTTTATATTTCAGCCAGATTTTTTATTCAGCAACAAAAGTCTTAATTCAGTTGCAATAATGCACATATGCTTATTTACTGCTTTCGTTTGTTTGTTGGGTAAACTCATCAGTCCTATAGTAACAAGCAACAATACTTTATACATTTATGCTCTTTAATATGGGATTTTCAAAAGAAATTATCTTTTTATTGATAGGGTAGAGCGCTACTTCGTCGTAGTCGCCTATTTTCGTTCTATCAAGCAAAAAAAATCAAAAATATTAAATTCACTATGCGCTCAAGAAGCAGTGTTGAATAATCGATCATATCTTAGCTTTTCGTGTCTAACAAATCCAGTGGTATGTATGGAAAAGTGTATAAAATTGGAAGCGGTATACACTAGAATTAATCCGTTTTTGTGTTAAAATCTAATTAAAAAAAATAAGGGATGTGCTTAGCACAACGGGAGTTGGCTCAAAAACCTTATCGCTATACATGATTATTAGTATATATTGAAATGTATATTTATTCAAAGTATACATATTCAACCTCGGGATGGTAAATATAAAAAAAATGGCTAATGTATTTTTTATTTTATTTTTTATGTTTACGTCAAACTTTGTCCATGTAAAATTTGAAAATAGAAGAAAAATGATCGCCAAAATATATTGTAATCTTATATCAAAATTAAACTATAGTTCACTTGAAAAAAATCTGAATTTTACTTTATACCGATAAATACCGATATTTTTTAATAAGCAATACCGATGTTGTATAAATCCACCTGGCAACGCTGATGACGCTATCGTGCAATGATCTATAGTACACAGAGAGGAATTTGATAGTCAATTTTACCATTATTGGGGGTTAGGATGACTATTGCAGTATAGTCACAGAGAACAGACGTTGATGTCCATATACCTTTTCTTGAAAAACGTGTGTAAAAGTTAATATGGGCAGCCGGTATAAGAAGCAAGTGCAGAGAAAAACAAACAAAAATTTTCAGGTTATGTGCTAGGCATTTTATCGAGAAACATTTACATGACAGTTATCACACAACTGCAGCGCCACCTGCCAGGAGCATAACGACATACATTTGAAATGTCTGTTTAATCTTTTACACAAGTAGCAGTCCGAAGATGAACGTCTGTTCTCTGTGGTATAGTGATTTTGAACCGACTATGATCATGGTCAAAACGACCATTAAAAATAGTTGATCCAACATTTGCCATAATGTCGGAATAGTCCTTGTTACCATGATCATAGTCAAAAATGCCATGAACGTGGTGAATTCGACCATTTTCATGGTTATTGTAACCATTATATGCGATAGTCATCCTGACCATGATTTAATTGTCGGTACAACGATGAAATTTTTCTCAGAGTACGTTCACACTACGCTCTACACGCTAAGAAAAATGTACCCAAAATTATGTTTTTTTCACCCATCTCTCATGTTTTGTCAGGGACCTGGCAGACAGCGATTTTCTTGTAGCCAACATCTCTAACAACCAAACGTCAAAAGATTCATTGTTTGTAAACAATGCTTATGTTCCTACCCGTAGTAACAAACGTCAGACGGGCCTTATTCAAATAAGGCCCGTGATATGTTGCATACTGTCAAACGCTTGTAAATAGGATAGGGTTGCCAGGTCCCTGTGTTTTGTGCATTAAGTTGAAATTAGGTATAAGATGAAAACTCAATTTTGAGTTATTACATTTCAAATAGCAATGGGTAAAATTAACCTTATTTTGGGTACTTACATTTCAAGTGCCTATGGATAAAATTTACCTAATGAATTATCGAAATAAATCGGAGAAATTTTCTTAACCATAAGGAATGGAATATATAAACACAGATACCTAATGATCATTTTATTCGAACAGAATATTAAAACACACGGACAAATAGTTAAATCGTTCATTTTTATTTGTCATATTGGTGCAATAATACACCACATAAATACGTTGGCAATCCATAAGTAATAGCGTTGCTAACAAAGCTGCCATTTCGTGGATTTGGATGTTATCCGATAACCTAAGAGAATCGCGACGAACAAATAATGCGTTCATAGTCGACCAGACTAACAAATAAATGACAATCGTCAACACCGCCGACGCGTGCTAAGATTTTCAACCAAAATTAAGTTGAAAATACTCAACCGTTCAATGCGCGAAGAGAACGGGATGGTTGAGTTTCTTCAACTTAAAATTGAGTTGTTTTGGTCTTCAAATTAAAATATAAACAAATTAGGTTTGGAAATACCAGTTTACAATAGTTAATGGTCCTGATTAAATTTTCAAACATTGTTGATAATATATATAGATCTATAAGCATATAACCAACAATATAACGAATGACGATGTTGTAATTCACGACATGACGGCAGGTGTGTGCCAAATAATTTCTTTAAAATTGGAGTAAAATTTCGAACATAAAAAAAACTTAAATTTGAGTATATCTATCATTATTGACTAGATGGGTGAATTCTACCTACTTTTTTTTTTTTTTATTCATCCAACTGGTAACTTCACTTGACAGAACTCAACGTTGAGTTTTTTTACTTAAATGTGGGCACTTTTTTCTTAGCGTGT